>JAJHUR010086320.1:0-12118 GCA_027495735.1 Lutjanus campechanus | reverse complement strand
GATATCAATTTTGACTAATGGTTGGAGTTGCATGTACGTGTGTGTGTACACATGTGTACATGTATTTATATGTATATATGTAAATGGATGGTTGGCAGCTATTTTTATTTTTTGTAGTTGTGACTTAGTTCTTGGTTAATGTCTTTGTACATCCGTGTGTGTATCTTTATATTTCTTGTCTGCAGTGACAGGCATATGTTAATTTGCACCTGCTTTCCAAAATAAAAAAAAAAAAAAAAAAAAAAAAAAGAATTTATAATGTTCAAGATTTTAAAGACATTAAACCCCATTTTTATACTATTTATAGCTTTGCAGTAGCCATTCAGTGTATTAACATTGAGTCACCACTTCTCTATAACAACATGTCCTCATTCCCAACTTTGCAACAGTGGTACACGCAGGGCTCCATGGTCAAGTTAGCAATAATTAATGTGCAGCGTCGGAGGAGACTTTCAAAATAAAGGCACATACATTTCTTAGGTAGGTTTATGAAAAGATCATGGTTTGGGCTAAAATAAGTGTCACTTACGTAGGTTCACACATGTAGTGTAACATATGCAAGTTAGGTAATGTCCTAAGAAGAAGTCAACATTGACTTTTGGTTTCACATGGGACACGAACCACAGTCTTCTGGATTAAACTCGTGTTTGTTTGTCTCTTGTTTGTCTCGTCCATCCAGCCCACCGTTCCTTCTCCAGATGTGGAGGAGGCGGGGTAGAAATGGGGTGTTTGGAAAAGGGCAGGTACTTCCAAAAAACCACTTGGCAGATGATTGGATGAACTATCCGTCTATCACATCTAACGCGGGCTAACTTCAGCCAATCAGATCAAACTCTTGCCGAAGCCATTAAGCAAAAACATACCTTTTCCGCTGATAAAAGCCTTCAGTGTCGTTCTTTGCTCTTCTCTCAGTGAAGAAATACTCTCCAGCTGTGATATAACTGATGCTATCACAGTATCTACGCTAACCTCTTCGGGAGCTGCCATTGTTTGTTCGACAAAAGTTGCTTCCCTGGCCACTTCTCACTGTTGTCACACCTAAAACCACGCCCATAGCTACCAATAGTCCCTAGGATGCTGATTGGTTGCACCACTTTTGCGGACACAAACGGAAAACTTGAAGCCTGGCGCAATCCAATCTAGCTGCCTCACAGTGTCAGACTTTGAGGCATAAGGGCACTGACCAGGGTCTGTTTGACACTTTGACAGTGACAATGGGCTGGTCACGATGGAAAAAAAAACATGTTATTAACTGACCTATTTATTTAAATGACTGATTGGCTACACTGTACACGGATACCTCGCTTGCTTCTCTGTTGTATTTCTAACAAAGCAGCTGTTCAAGGAGTGTTTGCTGTAAACTGCACTTGCTTTTTACCATGGTAACCACAAGCGTTGCCAAATCAACCGGGGCTGAAATCTTAAGGATTACAGCTTTCTTCACCAGCTAGTTGCTCACTTTGTCTGCCTGCCATTTGGTGTTACGCAGGTTGTGTACAGTGGGTTTATCAGAGCCTGTTTGCTGTAAACAGCTGCCGGCTGCTGCTGGAAGTAAGAACACTGAGACTGAACCCACACTAAATGTGCCAGAAAGCCAAAAACATGAGCAACAATGAGCTAAAAGAAGATAAAAAGCTCGGCAGAGCTGCAGGGTTGGTCATAAATCTCCAAAGACCTCATTCACATTACATATTACCATTTGATTTATTGTTAATGCATAAATATAGTCATTTAATGCTGACATAATGTACAGTGCATCAGTATAACGTACACTATACATGTTTTAGCACCAAATCTCACCTGTTTCTGTCACCTTATCAAAGACAGACGGGAATGAAGAAACATGCGCATATATGTGTGTGTGTTTTGTCAGCGCAGTCACACATGCATATACATACACACACACACACACACACACACACACACAGTCACACCTGTTATAGTGAAACCCTGGCAGAGTTCTGTTGTGCCTGTTCGTCTGCTTGCCAATTTGAAGCGTCCCTCGTCCGTCTCCACTAATAGACTTTGTTACGATGCCAGAGGTTCAGCACGTCTTAAATCACTCCGCCGGTCCAAATCTGACAGTGTGTTCTGTGATGTTTAATTAGGAATAATAGTTTCTAATATTCCACCAATTAGGGCCTGTCTCCCGTTCAGTCAGGGGAGTTGTGTTAAGTGAAAAAGAGGCAGGAAAAAAGGGAGAAAACTAGAATAAAATGACTGCACAGGTAATGCCAGGTTGGTGCACCCATGGGGTTTTCATTTCAGTAAAAAAAAAAAAAACTGGCACTGCCGATGGATTTCCAACTAATGATTCATTTAAGCTCTTCTCGAAGGAAATTGCTAATTAAAACGAGGCTGAAAGTCCAAACGTTCAAACCGGCAAAATATGTTTAAAAAGAGGACGTTTAAAAAGGGGGCTGCTGGTGGGTACCTGTGTGTGGAGGTGTTGCTTAAGGCTGCGATTTACAAAGGCTGGTTGGTGAACTACATAATGTAAAATCACCCTGCAGCCAGAGAACCTGCTGTGTTACGGTGCCAAAGCCTGAGCGAGTCTCTAATGTGACGTCTGCTGAATCAAACATGGAGGCTCACGCTTCAACTAAAGAAGGGGATCAAGAACTGGTTTGTCCAAAATGTCCAAATCCTCAGCAACATTCAGCGCTCAATTTCTGCTAAGCCCGGCTCAGATTACAAGCATTTTAAAATCCTGATTGATTTTCCAGGTTGCACCAAACACATCACAGATAACTGGCTTTCAAATTGCAAGCGAGCGAGGGCATTTTTGAGGACTGACATTTTTGGAAAGTTGGGTAATTTTAGAAAGACAATAATTTTGGTAAATGAGGACATATTTGGGGAGTCACATCATTTTGGGAGAGTAAGGACACTTTTGGAAAGAAGACGTTTTCTCCAAATAAGGACATCAAAGTCAGGACATTTTGGCAGGACAATTTTGGTAAAACAGGACATATTCGGGGAGTGACAATATTTTTAGGAGAGCTAAAGACCCTTTTGGAAAGTGAGGGCATTTTGGAAAGAATACCTTTTCTTAAATAAGTTGGAAAGTGTGGACAGTTTTTGGAGAGTAAGGACAATTTTGGAAAGTGAGGGCATTTTGGAAAGAAGACATTTTCTTTAAGAAGATTGGAACGTGTGGACAATTTTGGGGAGTGACAATATCTTGGGAGAGTTAGGACACGTTAGAGAGAGGACAGTTTTACTAAATGATGACAAATTGGGGGAGAGACGGCAAGATATTTTCTTAAAATAAAGTGGAAGTTGTGGACATTTTTAGGGAGTGATAATATTTTGGCAAAGTGAGGGCATTTTGGAAAGAAGACAGGTCTGTTAAGTAAGAACATATTCAGGAGGTGACAACATTTTGTAAGGGCATATTTGGAACATGGGGGCATTTTGGAAAGAAGACATATTCTTAAAGCAAGGTGGGAAGTGTGGACATTTTTGGAGAATGACAATGTTTGGGAAGGTTGTAACATTTTCGGAACAGGACAGTTTTGGTAAATGAGGACCCACTCGTGGAGGGACAATATTTTAAGAGCAAGGACACTTTTTGGGAAAGTTAGGACATTTTGTTAGGAGTGTCCAGATAAATTGGGACAAAGTTTCAGGAAAAACACATGCAATAGGGATTTTTCAGTACCACCCAAACCTTTTTTGTCTTTTCTCAGCAATATATATCTCGGAACCTGGATAAATTAACCCAAAGCTGTCTGCTTCTCCACTACAGAGAAGTGAGAAAATATAGTGTTTCTATAATTTGGTGCACTGACCCTTTAAGACTAAATGAAGCTCTCGGTAGATGTTTGATAACTAAGGCCACAGAGTTTTTAGATTGAGTGAGTCAGTGGTTGACCAGAACAAATTCTCTTGAGCGTTTTTTTGTAATTGCAGTTATACTACTTTTTAAATTGTTGAAACATTTGATCTCTTATTTTGCATCAGATGCACAAAATAATAATCAAGAAAAGAGATAAAACATTAGAAGTTAAAAGTAGATGGAAATCAGTGAAAATGTATTGAAACTGTATGAAATGTATCTTCACTCTTACTTAACTGCCGTTTCAGTAAAATATTTTCGACCTTGTTTATATCATAAAAGAGTAAAAATGTATGCAAGTAATTTGTGAAAAATGGTGTCAGGGCTGTTTCTTGTTCTTTTTCTCTCTTTTTTTGTAATACAGGGTTTGTTGATAAAGCAGAGCTGTTTCACAATAAAACGCTCTGATTTCTGTTTCCCTTATTGGGTCACTGAAGGCTTTTGTCCCATAAATAGGCACAAACACACACACACACACACACACACACACACACACACACACAGGACACGTCCACTGCTGTCTAAAGCAACAACAGAAGAACAAACAAACCAATAAAAAAAAGAGAAAGAAAGAAAGAATCACCCCGAACGGATTTATCAACCCGCTGGGAGAGAAAGAGGATGTTGTGTTTTAGGATGTCCGTTCAGTAAAAGTAGGTCACACACACAGCAGTGTCTGACCTGGACCAAAACATTATGCTACACACACACACACACACACACACACACACACACACACACACACATGCAGCCTCACATTCACGTACTGTGTGCAAACATGCCAGCTGTGTTAATTTCTGTGGGTCTGTGTTGTGTTTTGCTTGATTATTAAAGGATTTTTTTGCAATACAAGCTCAAGCTTCTCTCTCTGTTCAGTGTGTGTTTTAGGCTATCTTTGTGTGTATTTGTGCTCTTGTATTTCTGTTTGTTTGGACCGGTTTTAGGTTGGCACCTTGTGAAGAGGATCGGGGACATTTTTAGAAAGTGAGGATATTCTTGGAGAGTGAGGATTTTTTTTATTTTTTAAACATACTTGGGGAATGACAACATTTTCTTGAAGTATGGCAATCGCTGGAAAAGCAGGGGCATTTTTGGTGAATGGTGATATTTTAGGCAAGTGAGAGCATTTATGGAAACTGAGGGCATATTTGGAGAGTGACAACATGAGCAGGTTCTGAAAAGTGAGGACATTTTTAAACAGTGAGGGTATTCTTGAAAAGTCAGAACATTTGTGGAAAACATTTCTGGGAGCTTGGGACAAGAAAACCAACAAGCTGAGGTTAAAACCTCTGCTATGTTTCCTTAGAATTTTGTTGGGATTCTTAGGAATGTTCATTATTCTGCAGTACACAATCTCTTGTATTTCTATGTCTGTCTGTCCGGTCCTCACCTTGTCAAAGGGCTGTTTGGGGTTGAGTTTAAAGTTTAAAGTTAAAAACTCCTGTTTATAACAGCTTATGGTTAGACTTCTTATTGTTTTAGCTATTTATGGTGCTTTCCAGTTTACCTGGGATGTCGGAATTTCTGAGTTCCCTGTCAGAAAGTTCAACTGGAACCATAGACATTACTGCACCAAACCACAGTGGCCCACTTGATGTGGGAACAGCCCATCTTATTGGGGGTTTATGCGGCCGCCAGAATCGCCAATAGACAATACTGTGAGGCAGGTGCAGGTGGTGGTACTGTCACCTCCACTTACCAGTGCAAGTGGATCCATCCATTCGTTTCAGAGGTCAAGTGAGAAATAATCAAATGAAATCAAGACAAAGAGCAGAGTTCAGGTAATGACTGGTTGATCCAGATAAAGCAGAGCATAAACTGTGTGATACAATCAGATTTTGGCAGACAACCACGTTTTATGAAAAATGAACTGAGGACAAAGATGACACACTCTGATATATGCATTGGACTTTGAACCTCACCAGCCACAACCTCAAAATCCAAGATGGCTGCTCTGTGCATCAACAGTAACGCACTGTTATCAACAAAGACCAACCACAACAAAGGTTTTCTCTGAGGTGCCCATCTTAGTTTTCGATCATGTACTTGAACGCCGTTAACTTGGGTGCAACGCCATTCCCAGCTCCAACTTCCGAGGTAAACTGAACGCAGCAGTAAAGGGACAAAGGGTTCGGTATTTGTTATGGATGAATGTTGTCTTCACGCTAAAAGTGAAGCAAATGTCTGGCTCGTGCAGCTCTGAGGATGCATGTTTCAGTTCACTGCAGCTTCTGACTAAGCAGCGCACTCAGCAGACTCCGGTCGTGTCTGTTATCTCCCTCCAGTCTCTCCTCTTTTCCCCCTTCTTGTTGCTCTACGTATGTGTGTTCACATCTGATCAGAACAAATTCAGATGTGACTCGCGGCGTTTGTTCCCTGAGAAGCTCTTTCCTGCCCCTCCAGCTCTCTCCTCCGAACCTCCCCGGAGCTCTGTAGCTGTCTGTCGCCAAGCGGTAACTCTGAATATGTCTTTAACCCTGCAATGAATCAAAAATAGTGACAAATGTACTGTAGATTTACTGCAGATGTTTTCCTCCTTTTATAATGTACTAAAAATGATTTTATGTTTTTTTTTTTTAAATTATCTTAACAATGCCAATAAGAACATGAATAATCTACTGAATACTCAAACAAGAGGATCCACTTCAGGGGATGACGGTAAATTACATACTACATTATTTAACATCCCATATGGTCAATTCCAAAGGCTGAGGAGGATTTGTGACCTGGACTCTGATTTTCACACACAGTCTCAATGCTTTTTGGACAGATCATACAAGAACTATTTCCACAGCTCAGACTAAAGTAGCTTCTATTGAACGTCATCGCCTCCTACAGCAATCAAATAAACAGAGAAAGAACACTTCTGGTGTGCATGTTGCCACATGTTTCAGCAAATCAGGCAGATCATTTCAGGCGTCTGAAACCTTTATGATCAAAAGAGCCATTTTTGGCCAAAAAAACAAAGAAAAAAAAATCTGTCTGGAGCTTGAGCTATTAAATTGTTTTTAATTTGCCCTCTATAGCTCGCTTATGGAGACTCAAGAAGCAACGGTCAAAATTTAGAGGAAAAGACACCGAGCCACAGACGTAGGCTATTGCGCATATTTTAGTTGATGAAATATTACAACTTTATTTTTAGATTTGGTGTATGGCGACATATCTTTACAGCTGACAAATGTAAGAATCCCTTTACACTGTAAAAAAAAAAACCCAAAAAAACCTGTCATGACTCAAAATTTCAAAACAACATACTGCAATAGATTTTTGAGTTTTGAGATCAACTCAAGATCTTATGTTTTGAAATAAAGTTTGCCAACCTATAATCCTCAGTTGAGATAATTTACTATTCTTTTTTAGATAAATTTGAATCTTTGAATTTTAGAAGCTCAAAAAATTCAAAACTTGGTCACAGTGAGCTGTGAACCTGATTAGTCATCATTTTGGCGCCTGAAATGTTTTTTAACTGAAAATATTCAAATTTTAACCATCATTCACTTAAATGCATTTTTTTGGTTTCTAAAACTCAAAGATTAAGTTTGTCTAAAGAAGAAAAGTAAATTATCTCAATGGATTAGTAGTTGGTACTTTTCTCAACTTTTTTGTAGACCTACAACAATGATAAATGAAAATAAAATGTTAAAAAAAACAAAAAACTACTATTTATCTCCATATAATTTTTGTGGTTCTGGATGCACAGAGTGCGGACGCCCGGCTTAGGAGATCTACTTTAATTTATGCAAACCAGTTGTGATCACTGCTCCAGCATCATACAACAGAAAGAATTTGTTGATCTTAAAACAAGCGAGATACATAAAACATCAAAACAAAACATTTTATCAGTTGTAACTCCACCTGTGTTGTATATCGCCTCACCTGTCTGTTTTTACATTGGGCGAGAGGCATTTAAAAGATTGAAAGCATAAATCTGCCATAAAGACTCGCATGTCATTTCAATAAATATCATAATGGAAATGAAGAACTTTTGAGAGTGGATGGAATTGAGGCCATGGGACAGTCTACTAGAGATGGTGATCGTCTCAATAAATTACTTCAGAGACCTATTTGATGCTTTGGTACATCCGGGTCTTAATGAGGAAATAGATTTCAGAGCCTTGTTTTATTCAGCTGTTATTGTGAATATGTACTGTTTTGCAGCATGTCCTACTTATTGTTGGTCTGTTGTGTGATATACTGGTGAACTTTGGCCACATGGTCACTGATTGTTTGCATGAGGTCTGTTCCATGTGTGATAAGGTGGAGTGATTTAACCACCTGGCCTCTATTTGTCTAAATGAGGCGTACTCAGCATGTGATTGGCTGGTTTACTGTAATTCAACCACCTGCCCACTGATTGTCTATATAAGGAATCACAACACTCCACTCTTGTTGACTCTTATTTCCTTTCATACTCTGAAGATGACGCAGTGTGGGTCCAAACCAGTCTGTGTTTTGTTAGATGTTTAACCATGATATACTCTAACTAATAAATACTTTTAAAATGATATCCTTGACTCAGTGCAAGTGTGCCCGAAGCTCCACTTTTTCTTAATTGAACTCGTATCATTTTGGTCTCAGCTATCATCTTGGTACTGACTATCGTGATACTAAACTGAATGTTGTTATCAAAGTAAAAATGTTTGACAGCACTACTCCACAGATTACACACATGATGATCACAACACTTGTCATGAGGAGTACTGAGCCTGTGTAACAGGTGTATCCTGTCGTCTGTGGCTCTGGGAGAGCTTTGTTGAGTCTGGGAAGATCCTAGACCACGTCACAGTGAAGTGGGTATCTACCAAACAGCAGGGGTCAATTATCAACTTGCATTATGGGAAATGCAGTGGTGGAAATGGTACTGAAACTCTGTACTCAAGTACAATAGTGTTACATTAGTAACTTTAGTTAGTATTAATCTCAAAAACTACTGAGAGTATTAGTTACTTTTTAACCACTGATGTTTAATATATTATCAATAGCAGATATTCAATCAAAGTGGTTTCTGTTTCTTCACATCTTCAGTCTGAATGACTTCTCTGTTCTGTTCGGTGGTCAGTCTCCTCTCCAAACATTTTCCTTCACTGATAATTGAAAATTCCAACATCTGATTAATCAATAATAAATTACATAAAATATATAATACACATAAGATACAAAACACATGTTACTGTTATTGTTTTTTCTTATTTTGTTTTGTCATTTGTTTCTCATTTAAAGTTTCCTTCATCAACAACAGGTTCCGGCAGACAAAACAACGTCAACTGAGGTGCAGTTCCTGCCATTTCTAGACTATTGATTAAATATCCATGAATACATTTTTGAATACAATTGGTTAAATTCTCAATGGCGATTAATTTATTAATGATTAATAACTAACATCCTTACTCCGAACCTGTGCTGTTTTTTTTATATTAGTCTGTATGTCCTGGTTTTCCTCGGCTTGTCTGTGATCAGTCTGTCTAACGGAGAACACTCCGAATTCTCCGACCAGACATCTCTGTTTCAGGCACGGTGCCAGGATTTCAATTTTGGATGGGACACAGTAACTTTGGGTGGGCCTTTTCATTACAAAAGTTTTGTTTCCAACTCGTAATCTCATTTTAACCAAAATGACTGGTATCATGCTGTGGGGGGGGGACTAGTACTTCTAGTTGATTATGACACTTTTAAAATCGTTTTTAAAAGGTTTCAGTGCCGAGATAGCTTATGGCAGTTTGTATTTATTTCAAGTGGCACAGGATATCTCCTTATTTATATTTTCGCTACGGATCAAGTAGATCAGTACATCAATTCATTAAGAAAACTGACATTTTAATTCCTTTTACTGCATTTTCGTTGGGCTGGTCGGACTCCTCTTTAAAGTGATCGCAGGGAGAAACTGAGAGAATGACTTTTAACAGGAGAGAGCGAGGTGCACTGTGCTGTTCATTCATAAACTTAACTGTCTCTGCTGTGAAGGTAATCTGAAGACAAAGTCAGGCAGGAATATTTATCTTCACCTCCCGTATTGTCTACATTTTCTAGAAGTTCTAGTTTCGATGAGAAATGCATTTGCAGGTATAAAATAAGACAATGATATGCTGATACAGCTGTCACCATTTTCTGCTGAACAACCGCCATATAGTGTGACGTGCGTGCGCGAGTGTAACATGTCCGGGGCGACGAATAATGGCCCATCGTGATTGGTCCAGACTTCACATGTGATAATAGCCAAAAAAAAGTTGTGTTTTTCAAATGAAATTTTTTAAATTTTGTCTTAAGGGTGTATTAAAATGCTGATTTTAATAATTAAAAATAAAAGTTAAGGAAGTATTACGCTCTCCCAGTCATTTAAGGTGGACCAGTCGTACAAGTAGGTGGGCCAAGGCCTGTTAGGCCCACCCATAACACCACACCTGCTCTGTTTTGCACTGCTTCTGATTGCTTCATTACCATCCTCATGACTAATTGCACATCTTGTGCTGCTTTGCACATCTTGCCTCCAATCCCACGCTACCTCATTGCACACTTGTCTTATGTATATAAAATCTTATCCTATTTTTTGCGTTTTTGATGTTTTTTTTTTGTTTGTTTTTTTTTTTTGTATAGAGTTCTGATGTACTACTTTCATTTTATATTTGGTACAGTGTATCCTTGAATATTAATCTAGTATATTTTTACATTTAAGTATAGTATATTCTTCCACCCCTGGGGAAATGTTGGATCCAGTGTTTTTGGATTTCGACCAAAGGAAAATGTCAAGATATTTTGGCCTCTGTTGGTTCAATTTTGACAGTTCTTCCTCTTAATCCGTCCCTCACAAGCTCCCCATGTGGAGGTCCATCACTAAACTGCTGGAGAACTGAACCTGTAACAAACCCGGGAGGGTTGCTGGCTGGAAAATGTACTTTGTCACCAAAGGTCTTCGTAAATCCAGTATGAGCACGTATGTCTTTACCTGCATTAAAAAAAAAAAGCATCATATGGTAAAATGAGGGGGGGGGAAGCACAAAAAAACAAACACACCTTGAGAAAACCTGCATAGCGACACAAAATAGCTGCTGTTTCCAGGGCGCGCTTGATTAATGTTTTTTTTTTTTTTTTTTTTTTGGGTGACTTCTTTTTTCTTTACCAGTGCCTAATAAAAGGTTCACAAACCATCTGTTTCTCTCTCCCCCTGATGCCTTGCCCAAAGGTCCCCCCATCCTGGGACTGGCACCACGCCCAAACACATCCATCCATCCATCCCTTACCCCACCCCATCCCCTCCCCTCCCGTCCCCACTCCCTTTCCTTTCCTTACTTCTCTTTTCCCTTTTTTCCATCATATTTCCATTTTCCTTCTTTCCTTTCCTTTCTTTCTTCTTCATCACTGTTGCTCTCCTCATCTCACACTTTCTGTCCTTCCCTCTCTTCTCATTACTGCCCTCTGTGTCTTTTCTTTTCTTCCCTCCTTCTTTCCTTCCTTTCCCTTGTCTCTCCCTTTCCACTCCCTTTTTCCTTTCCTCTCTCCTTTTCCTCACCGTTATCTCACTGCCTCTTTTATCACTTTTTTTCTCTTCAATTCTCAGCCCCTTCCCTCTTTTTCTCACCTTCCTTCTCTCTTCATCCTCCCTACCTCCATCTCTCCCTCTCCTCCTTTCCCTCCACAAATGTTCTCTCCATCTTTATTCTTCCCCTTATTCGTCCCCTCTTCTGTCTGTCTTTCTTTCCTTACTCCTTCATCAGCCCATGTGTATCCCTTCTTTTTTCTTTTCCTTTTCCCTTCCTCCACCTTTCCCTTGTCTATCCATCTGCACCCCCCCTCCACTTCTTTATTTTTCTTTGCATTCTCTCCACCCTGAATTCTTAATTCTTTCCTCTATTCCTTCTCTCCATCTTTCCTCCCTCTCTCACTTTACCTAGTATCTCCTGCTCATCCTCCATCCCTCATCGCCCCCTCCTCTCCACCTCCACCTCCTCCCCCCTCTCTCCTCTTTTCCTACCCATTTAAACCTCTCTCGCCCGTTATGCATATTCATAAACCTGCAAACATTCCCATCCAATAGCGTTTAATCCCTCCCTGTATTAGTGTGTGCGTGCAAGTGTGTGTGTGTTTTCTCCCCTTAACCCTTCATACACACACACACACACACAGACACACACACGCCTCCTCCTCTCAAACATCTAGCAGCTGGCCGACAGATGGGGCCCGCAGCCAAAAAAGCAGCAGCGGCAGCGCCACAAAAATAAAAATTTACAAGACGCCAGTGGAATTTATTTAAGGACAGGAGGAGGAGGAGGAGGAGGAGGAGGA
>JAJHUR010086319.1:0-10865 GCA_027495735.1 Lutjanus campechanus | reverse complement strand
ACTTTTTTTGCGTAATTGATCGATTTTCACAGTCGGCGACCAGAGAGCATTAATCCTGATTCCCCAATCGCTTATTTTCACGATAACGATCAGCAGCCAGACGATCTCGGCATCCTAAACTGTTGGCAAATTAGCACACTGTTGCACATGGTGACATGTTCCTCCATCAACACAAACCACAGCTTCTGTGGTTTATTCTGAGTCAGTCCCACACACACCATCCTGCTGCTAGAAATACTCACTACACCATCGTGTGTGTGTGTGTGTGTGTGTATTAGTCTCCAACCATTGCACTATGGGCTTCAATTTGTTACTCAGCGACTCATGCTGAAAGCTGTTTTAAGAAATTACTGAGCTTTTGTTTTTCATAAAATTAAGAATATTAGTGACCCCTTTTTAAAGATTTACCTCTTCAGAGGGAATCAATCAGTCCAAAGTCCCACGGTCAGGATAGAGAGACAAGTCTCATCCTTTAACTTTGAATAGATGGAGCTTTATACAGATTCTACCATTATATGATCCTTCAACATCCTCGTTCTTCATTTTGAAGGTATAAGACTTCCATCAGACCGAACGCCGCAGCTCAGTCAGCTATCAGCTAAGCGATGTGTGTTTTATTCTCCATCTATAGTAAATCCCGACAAAGTTAGTAAATGACAGGCCTGTGCAGCAGCACAGTGTGTGTGACTGACAGCTCCTGTTGCTGTAACGCTGCACACACTTCCTCAGACATCAGTCAATTCATCTCAATCTACAGCTGAAGGAACACGCTGTACTCAGCACCACGACTGTAGTTAACAGCCAGAATACATCTGTGATTCACTATAAATGTGCTCCTGATGTTATTATACACTGTACAGCTGCACTATATGTTTAAATACGTCACAATGAGGCTGTAAAAAAAATCCGATACACACACAGTCCCTCCTCTTTCCCTAAATTAAATTCTGGATGTGAGCACTATGAGACGTGCTCTCCACGCCCTGCTGGAGACTAAATCAAATCTGAGTGAAATACAAAACTGCACAGAGAGAGAAAGAAAACTGGAGACGACAACAACAAGAGCTGAACCTCCTGCAGACACTGAAGAGCAGAGAGCAGTTTGTGACCGTGGACGCCGACAGTTACCTCTGACTGCCATGTGGGGCTGCTGCTGTGAACTTTTACACAGAGAAGATTTAAGTCATTTAAATGATTCGAAGTAGAGCCTGATTTTTAGTTGTTTTTAATTTGCCTCCGCGCTGATGTTGGGACAATAAAAAAAAGAGAAACAAAAAGATTAATACTTAGAGTTTGGAGTTTAACCTCAGCAGAATCATTTAGATAAAGCCATTAAAGTTGCAGAGGTATTATAGTTTTGTATTTTTCATTGTTTTTTTTATTAATTTATTTATTTTTTCCAATTTAATTTAGTTCCTGTTAATTTCTAGAGCGGGTTTTGCTTATTTCAGTTTAGATTAAACTAAGGCTGCAACTAACGATTACTTTCATAGTTGATTAATTAGTCAACAATAGTTTTTTTGTTTTGTAATGTCAGAAAATGGTGAAAAATATCAATCAGTGTTTCCTTAAACCTAAGATGAGATATTCAAATGTCTTGTTTTACTCACAACCCAAAGATATTCAGTTTACTGTCACAGAGGAGTAAAAACAACAACAACAACAAAAAGTCACATTCAAAATAGTAGTCTAGATTATACCGTTTAAAAATATTCAGTTTTAGCTCAGTTTTTATCAGGTGACGCCCCAATATGCAGAATTCCCGCAACATTTTCTGCAGATTTTAAATGAGAGATGCTTCTTGTAAATCTCAGTATGTTACCGAGCATCTTACAGCTACATGAGTTAATTTTCCTTCTCTGCTCCACATTGAACCTCACATTTCAGTGGCCATGTGTCCTACATTTTGTGCTGGTTGACTTTTCCAACTGTTGGTGATTAAATAAAATCTCAAATTTAAAGGTTCCAACTAAAATCTATTAATATTTCTTTCAGTCGCCTTGAAGTAATTTAGGTTGTTTTAAAGTACTGATTATTTTTACTCAAAGACAATCTTCGTTATCTTAAATGAATATCGTCTATCACATTACAAGCAAAAAAAAAAAAAACATTTGCTGAAAAATATCTGCAGATTCCATCTGGACCCAGTTGATAGTAATCAAGGAAACTGATATTTGGAACATATACATATGTGGTGAAAACAAAAAATCTTGGAGTGAAGATTTAGAATCACACAAACTAACACAAAACTTTGCTGAAATGCCTTTGAGCACATGTTTAATTTAAAAAAGAACTTTTCAACATTATCTTCAAGGTGCAGGGAGCAGCCAGAAGTATTTCTTAAAGTTAAAAAAGTTTAAATTTTTACAAATAAATAAATAAAGAGCTCCCAGAAGTTTTATACAGTAAATACAGTTTACATAAATGAAACTAGTAATACTTAAATCTGTGCTGAAATGCCTGCAAACACAGATGGGAGCTGCATCAGAGTCAGAGTTGTACATTTATAATAAATTATATAATGAATCTTTTTGGGTAAAAAAAAACACTGATGTAAAAATACTGAATATTAGATCTGATAATCTGTCAGGCAGATTAACAGTCAAACCCTTTCAATATTAGTTTTAGGTTATTTTTATTATCATGTGGGGGTATTTGTCAGGGGCAGATTTAAGTATTACAAAGTCATGTCGACATCCCAGTCTCCATAAACATTTTACACTAGTGCACTAGTTTTAGTTTTAAGTTTAGTTTTAGTTGAACTTTCAGCACCAGAGAAGTTACACAGACTCATTTTCTTGCTCCTCAGCCCGCGACACAGACGATCCAACCTGCACCCGAGTACAATAAAACCATAAAAACTCAGAATGCAAACTGACTTTGGCTCGAGATGTGACCAGGTGGCCGAGGAGAGCAGATCTGCTGAACGAGCCGTGGAGGATCTCTGGTTACCATGAGAGGACAGATGGCAGAGGGAGAACGATGGACAGACGGACGGACAGACAGACGCAACAATGATCGAAAGAAAGAAGTCGGTTGGTTGAAGCTCGCTTGGCGGCTGCTGCACCGCTCAACAGATCAACAGCACATCCAGACTCCAACTTGGCTGACGAGACGGTACCACTGTTACAGCGTCTCATCATCCTCCAGTCTGCTGCGTTCTGTCACCTGCTGCAGCAGCGTCTCCCTCCTGACTTCATGCCATCTCAGGTTTGGTTCACACTTCACACAGGTTTATTTTCAGCATCAGTTTCAGCACTTGTCACGGTAAATGTGTTTTGTATCACAAGTCAAGATTTATTACTGTATTTCAGTCTGTTTATCAACTGTTTGACGGCTGCGATCATCATGGTTTTAGGTCTTTTAGGACTAGAAGTAAATGTTTCCCCAACAGGTCACGACTAATGACTGTACATAAAATGGACGTCATAAGAGCTCAGCAAAAGTGAAGCCAAAGCATCTCGATCGGCCCCCTGGTACGCGGCTGCAGCACAGGACGTAAACCAAGTCCAAAAGATGCTTTCTGTCATTTTGGGTCGTTCTAATCACGCTGATGTTTGTTCAAGTGTTCATTGTTCTGATCAGTTTGATTTATTTAGTTACTTGGTGCTATAAAAACAGGGTTTTATGCCATGATTGACAGCTAAACTCTGCTCACGACTCTTGCTTGCATCAGCCGGCTGTGTGGTATCGCAGTTCCAACCCTGATCACTGCTGCAGGAAGTGGAGTTTTTGTCGTCCATCTTTATTTACGGTCAGTGGTCACGACCCGAAAGTTCCTTTATTGCTTGTCCCTGTGCAACACTGCAGATGAGGGTTCCTACTTCAAAACTCCAGACTTTTCCAGACTTCTCAGTAAATTTTTCAGACCATATTTGACATCTGAGCACAGCTGTTTATTATGTAAATAAATTATTTTAAAATCGAACTGTGAACACGTGTGTTATGTTCTGACTGTGTGCTGTTATGATGCCAAATATTTGCAAGAAGACTGTAGTTTCTGTGGCTCATTACTCCCACGCAGGTTGTGGGACAACGTTGCACTGTTAAATATCTCTGCCCACAGAGGAAGGCAACTTGTGCATTATTGTGTCCTCATTTATTTATTTATTTTTTGTATTTTTTTATGAATAAAATGAAAAAAGCTAAACAAAAGCTTCAACTCAAGGATGAACGCAGTCATAAAGGTTTGCTGTCCTGACTACATCGCTGGATAAATCATAAACGTTCAAACAAGCTTAATATTTGGTTATTTGTGATGCTACGTTCAGTAAATGTGCAATTCAGAGATACTGGTTGTGGATGTCTGGAGCACTCGGAGCAGAGCTGTGTTGCACAGACGTCACAGCCGTATTTAATTCAATCAATTTAAAAGAAATTCTGGGTTTTATATTTCAGAAAACAAAATAGTCTGGAAACACAAATATAGACCTGTAAATTACTAAAATCAAACTCTGTGCGAGGAGCCCTTGTTGCAGACTCCTGAGCAGTGACGGTGCACAGGAACAGGAGGGGACGTGGTCACATGAAGAAGGCAGAGTTCAGACTGAGGTGTCCTTCATATGAAACCGAATCCCTTCCAGCTCCAGAGAGTTTGACCTCTGACCTTTGAGCGCAAGCAGAGAGACATTTTCCCTTCCTTTTGGGCTTCAGCGCAATATATCTGGAAATGTCAGCAAGCACATGCAGGCTTGTTTTTCTATTCTTATGAGGACATTCACACTAAGTCCCAAATTGAACCCTGCAGCAAAGCTCGGAACCAGATATCAGGGAAGATACAACATGAAGTGGAGGCTAAGCAATATACTGCTGTGGACGGGGTCAGCAGCAAAACCTGGAAAAAAAAAATCAATATCAGTTTAAATGGATACTATATTTACAATATTTTCACAGCTTTACTTTGTCATTTGACAGCCTTTTCTGATGGGAAATTGGCGTTACGTAAGCCAAATATTGCTCTCTCCAAACCAACCAGACTCCTTTGACAAAACAAGAAATTCATTCCCTGCAGAACACAGGAGCCGCCGGTCCACTGCTGCCGATCTGTTAGTTCGTTTGTGTCGTCGTGTGACTTCGGTGGTTTGAAGGGTTAGTTTGGATTCACACAAATTCACACAAAAACACAAACAAATAAACAAATCGATGCAGCAGTAGGTCGGCATCTCTTGTCGTTCTGCAAAGTAAAATTACTCGTTTTGTCCATGGAGTTTGGTTGGTTTGTAGAGAGCAACATTTGGCTTATATTATGGCGGTTTTCTGTCGGAAAAAGCTATCTGACGGCAAGGGAAAGTGGTGAAAATATCCTAAACATAGCATACACTTAAAGCTGATATTGTTTTGTTTTTTTTAAAGGTGGCTAAAATATGTTTTGTTGCAGACTCTGTCCACAACAGTACGTTGCTTAGCTTCCATCCTTCTCCAAACTGAGGGTGCGTCTGCCCCCCCAATCTGCAACTGTGGATAAGTACCTCATACCCACTGAACCAAAGATCTAAATTATTAGAGTAAATAAATAAATAAAATCACACCTCATTAATGTACCAGTTTGTCTCAGGAATCAGAGTGACTGTACTGAATCAGACTCCCTCTCCGCAAATGTTAATTTAACTTCAGTCTGAAGCAGAAATGTGTCATCCCACACCGGACAAAAACCAGCCAGGTTAAGCAGCTGATCCCTCCCTGCAGGACCAGCTGTCACTCCACCAGCTCTCCCTCCTGCATCAGCTGATATTACTCACTTTAAATTTTTATTTTGACTCGTTCTGTCACCTGTGCTTTAAGCTCCCGCGCAGCTCAGCGTGCAGAACCTGAGCTCTGTGTCACAGTTTAACTAAAATCTTTGGTTTTTTTTTTTTTAACACACAAAACAGTTTGAATGGCACATGCTACATGTTGGATAATGAACATCACAGCTCTGATCAGACTCCCATGACCCCTTGCTGTCTCTGCACCTGCTGCTCAATATGTCTGTCTGTGGAGTTCAGTCGACTGCGGGGACTGTGAAAGCTCTCCGGGACGACAACATCGGTTTACATTTGTTTGTCTGATGATATTTCTAAAAGGCATCTACTGTGTTTGAAACAGCTGGAGGAACCATCACTGTCTGGTTCAGCTGACAGAGACACATTTTAATCATCAGACACAATCCTCCATTGTTACCAGCACAGATATGATTCGGCCTGGCGGCGGCAGCAGCAGCAGCAGCAGGATATTTGCATTATATTTGTAAAGCAGGATGTGACAGATATCAAGAGACAAACTGCCAAATGACTGTCAGAGATCATCACGTATTCAAATCCAGAAAACTATGGATCGTTTCCAAAAAGTTAAAGGTGACAACACTGCAAACACAACAAGATTCCCATTAGTCATGGCAACTTTTTAGAGTCACGGGTGACGAATCAATTCTGCTGAACAATCAATCAAACTATTATCAAAATCATGTGGCCAAGTGCAACATCCAAACTGCAGGAAGTGCAAATTTTTTTTTATAAAGGTGAAAATATGTCACATTGTAAATGAAGCACTGTGGAGCTGCAGAGATGCTTCAGCCTATGAATCATCTTCTCCGGTCATAAGGGAACGTCTTTGTTTGGTGCAGACCTCAGCAAAAATCCACATCATCGTCATTTTTATATTTTTTATCAGTAAAAAATTAAATATAAAAATTGCCATTTGCACTAAAATTGTGACTTACATCTAAGGTTGGGGACTGAACTTCAATACTGTTATGGAGCCGACTGAGCAGCTTAAGTGCTGTGTCAGAGTATTGAAAAATGCATCGTCATTCGTTACCAGATTTCGATACCTCAGGAGAAAATGTCCAAGTCGTGGTTTATTTTTATATTTCAAAATTACTTTGAGTGGAAAAATTCAGAAACATTTAAACAGACGACTAAGGTTTAACCAGATTGTGGTTAACAGGTTGATGAAACTGTTGTGTGTGTGTAAAAAAAAAAGAGCTGAAAAGTGAAACCAAAGATTTGTAACATGATGCGTAATGTAATTTCCATTTTGTTAAAATAGATTTTTATCAAGTTGGTATTGAAAAAAACATTGTTCAGGAACAGTTACCACATTCAAGGTATCACTACAAGTACCGGTATATCATTCAGCCCAACTGAAGATTGTTTGGAGCCACAGTGAACACCTTTACATTCACACTATCTCAACTATGATCAGATTTTTAGAGTAGTTTGGTTATGTTTTGCACATGTCAACAGTTTATCTCAGTAGTGAGAAACCTGAGTACTACCCGGAGTGCTCCAATAGAAACCAGGATACTGTGGCATGTAAACATCTTATCCAGGTTTCTAAATCATTTCATCCTGGCTGAGGTGGCGAGAAATCAAGACACACCTGCAGGAGGACGATCAGAAAACCTGAAAACTGTTATGATCGTGTATACTGGGATCTGAGTGACCAGGCTTTTAATGTTCCGTGTAAACTCCAATTAAAAACAGGACAAGAGCCAAATCAGGATGCTAATGCACATGCATACGCACTCACTGACACCCGATAGCTTAATGAAACAGTAGAGGCCAGCTTGATATAATTCACTCTCAGAACACAGGGCAGGAAGAGGCCCTAAATGTGCCTCATCCAAATGTTTGCTGGACTCTATTACAACTCATTTCTACAATAACATCAAATGCAATGGATGGAAAAGCAAGAGGAGCTACAAAAAAGCCTGCAAAATTCGTCTTCTCCACTGAATAAAACATTAAGACCATATATCCAAGCTAACATAAGAGTGCCTGGAAGTCCCATTCAAACACATTCAACAGATATAATATATCTGTTAAATAAAAGCCTTAAAATCATGAAAATAAACTACAAAATGTCCACAAGATGAAGGTAGACAGAAATAGAACAAGCCAGCATTCCAGGAATACATCTGAGATGATAAAATGAGACTAAATTTAATGGCATTCATATATAATGCATCCAATCAGGCTGATTTGCGCAGTCACAGGACATTTCGGCGGATAATCAGCTGGGAGAATATTTGACTACAGGTTTTCCACCGAGTGAATCTCACTGTCAACACATTCAGCCTCACTTTCTGCAGATTTTAAACACATTTCAGGACGCCGTCCACCAAAGTCCATTTAAATTCTGAGTATTTTTCCTCTGTGGTGTGTTGATGTGAGATGAGGAGCAGCTCACCGTTGTTGCAGTACTGTAGCAGCAGGTTGGTGCTGTCATACAGGCTCCCACACGAAGCGATCCGCTCAGACATCCTTCCTCTTCTTCCTCCTTTTACTCCGTCTTTCTGTCTCTTCCTCCTCTCGGGCGGCTCCTTTGTCCTCCTTGCACCCCTCTCCGTCTCTTCTTCACGCTGTCACCCCCTCCTGTCTCCCCCACATTCATAGGCAGACAAACACAAACACCTTTACCTGCCCCGCCGGCTCCCCCTCTACCTCTACTCTCCCGCTCCTCCTGCCTCACCGACCAGCGTCAAGCTGCGCGCTATGAGACAGGCGGCACTTCCGCTTTATACTTTCAAACTAATAGTTGCACAGACTGGCACACAGCAGACACCTGCCTTCCTTAAGAGATTAGATCGTGTTTTAATTGAAATCTTTGGTTATTTGAATAATCTCAACAATATTTTACTGACAGATATCACATTCATAGACTTCCCCACTCATCTGTATGACACATTATTTTGCAAATCTATGTGTAAAATAATTCACCAGAGAATATTTTTATATTCATTTTTCTGCATTATCATGCTGCACACCATGTGTGTATTAGAATATGTATGCGATTATCCTGTAGACAGAATTATACCTTCACATAAACGGAAACATGTATTTCTTACACATTCAGAATTAGTATTTTGTTTGTGCCTCTCAGTCACATTAAAGGCAATTCATACCCATTAATTGAACATAAAAATATCACAATCATTTTTGTGGGATTTAGTATTGGCTACAGATAGAGCTATACTGGAACATTTATACTAATTCTTTTAGTCAGCTATTCATTAATTTATTTTAGAGACCAGGTCAGTATATAGGCCAGCAGATATTATTGGTGCAATTTATATCAGTATCAATATCAATGCTGTTTGATTTTTTTTTACAGAACATAATGCAGATTGGGATTTTTTATTTGTTTGTTTAAGTTTTATAGGCAGCATTTTACTTAAACTTTTCTGAATTCAAGTGGTTTTATTTGTATTTATTTTTTATACTTATTTATAATTATTAAAAATACCATTTAATGTTAGATAGATAGATAGATAGATAGATAGATAGATAGATAGATAGATAGATAGAGAGAGAGATGGCATCATCAGGCTCCAATTTATTTATTTATTTATTCATCTTTCTGTTTATTTATTTTTATTTATCAATCAACCTAGCCATTTATCCAGCTATTTATTTGTTGCTCATATGACAAGCCCGCGCCTTTATTTTGAAGAGAGAGCGATCAGATTTCCGGTAACATTCTCTTTGACTCTCACTAACTTGACGGAAAATCCTCGCCTACCGCTGTTACTATAGCAACAGCCTCTCCAGCAGCTCCGACTCACGATCATTGGAGGCGGCAGAGACACACAGAGAGGAACGTAACTGATCAAACCGCACGTTTTATTTTGAACTTCTGGAAGAGTCCGTTCTGTTGTAAACAAAAACAAGTGTTAACGTCCGACTGAAGCTCAAGTTTCCGAAGAGAGAGAAACTTGATCCCACAGTCAGAGGAGGTGTGGTCCTCAATAATTCATCAGGAAACGGTGTGCTTCTGCTACACCTGGCACACGTGGTCCTAATTGATGCCAAAGACGGTTTAGGCAAAGCAGGAGGTTTAGCTGCCTCCACTGTAGCTTTAGATCGCTGAGAGACTTTATCATCAGACAAATTATCTTTCATACCAACTGCCATCAGACTCTATAATTCTTATACTAATAGATGAGACTACTACAGACAAATGAATTTCCCCTTGGGGATTAATAAAGTATTTCTATTCTATTCTATTCTATTCTATTCTATTCTAAATTAGTACAGTGTTCATTTAAGACCCTGAATGATTTATAGCCAAAGAAATGTTCCACTGCAAGAGATAAAAGTAAAGAAAAACAAATACACATACATTTAAAATAAAAATGATACATTAATAAACAAAACCCAGAAAATGAATTAGTTTCAGTTGAATGGATGTCAACCTTCAAATAACAAAAGAGGCGAGATAGATGCAATGAATGCTATAAAATGTCTACATTAAGGTAGTGTAATCATATCATTTATTATTATTATTATTATTATTATTATTATTATTATTATTATTATTATTGCTCATTGTGTAGATTTATTTTGATAGTACTGACAGGAAGTTGTACCTTGTTGTTGTGTATGACTTGGCATTTTTCATTGCTGTAGTTCTGCAATATGGCCACTGGAGGGCAGTGAACCACGCATGTTTCTAGACACGTTAACAGACAATAAAGACAGATTAGCATGCTAACACTTGAGGTTTTTTTTCGTCTTTAATATCTCCTAATATTTCCTAATATGCTGCTACTTATATTCAAGTCAAATCAAGTCTGTTTTTTTTATATAGCATCGAATAAATCACAATGTTTATTTATTGCAGTACTTTGCGTGGTCCTCTTTTTGATTATTAAGTGTTTATTTTAAGGACAGATAGGATACTAGCACTAGCATTACTATGAATACCCATATTGATACAATATAATAAGAATAATAATGAGAATGTGGAGTTGGTGACCACTCGATAACAATTCAAATAATTTCATGACAATTTCATTTCATTTCAGATTGTTTCAATATGGTAACTTTGTTTAGAAATCCGGTATTGACCGGAAGTGAAACTATTATTTTATCATGTCTAACTTG
>JAJHUR010086318.1:0-13443 GCA_027495735.1 Lutjanus campechanus | reverse complement strand
CAGATTTTATTTGCGGAGCAGGACTATCTGTGTCTGTGCGTGTTTGTGGAACAGGGTGTGCATGCATGCGTGTGTGTGTGTGTGTGTGTGCGTATGTGTTTGCTTAACTCCGCATGCTCACTATGAACATAACACTAAAATCCAAAACATGTTTTTCACTACTGTGTACTGGGCACACATGAGAGAGAGTGGGACAGAGAGCATCAACGCACACACACGCACGCACGCACACGCACACACACACACACACACACACACACACACACACACACACACACACAGGTTGGTGGTTAGATCATAGAATCCAGCAGTGGTCTTGCTTTCTTTGGCCCCTGTGTCTCTTTCTTCTTGTTATCCCTCTCTCCATCCCTTTACTTTGTTATCCATCTCCCGGTCCATCCTCTCTCCTTACCCGACGTCTGGCTGGCTTTTACACACGATCAAAGGCTGAACCCCTCCTTGTGAACACTCATTTTCATCATACCATACACCAACAGAAGACTGTGCCGCGTTCCCAGCACTCCCACTCTGTCCGTCACGCACACACATACACACGCACAAGTGTATGCAAAAAACAAACCAAATATTTGCAATCAAATGGACACACACACACACACACACGTGCACACACACACAAACCACATGGAGGGTGAGAATGTTGTGAGATGTGTGGGATGGGTTCGGTCCAGATCAATATCTTGTTTTTAATCAGCAGACAGAGTAATGACTCCCTGGAGACTGTTCCTTCAAATTCTTTCACTTTTTCCTTTTGTCCTTCCTCACATTCTCTCCCTCTCAGTAGTTAGCCCCGGCGCTTAAAAAACCAACTTCTGGCTCGCTTTATAAAAACAAAACCTTTTGGCTAATCAAATCCTCACCATCTGTTCTGCAATCCCTTCAAACTTTCCAAACTCGCCCTCTCTTACGACGCCTGCTGCACTCACTTAGTCATACCTACGACAGTATATCGATTTTTAAAACTTGTTTACTACCCAAGACCACAGCAGCTGTGTTCATTTTAATGTGGACTGCACATTGTCTGGCAGTAATGTTAATGCTGATACATACCCTTGCTGCAAATATAAAGTTGGTTTAATGGCTCTCATTAGTGGTGCAGCAGTAGAATTTAGTGTGAAAATTTCCAGATCCTGGAACACCAAGAGTGAAATTCACCTTTAAAGGAAATAACAGCAAGGTTGAAAGTATAAAAGTTAGCCAGTTTTGTTCACACTGACAGTTCTGCAATGAAATGTGCAGTTTTCCCTGCTTTCTAGTGGTTGCACAAGATAACACATATTTGTTTTGTTTTTTTGTGCAGCTTTTTTAAAATTTTGATTGTGTCGCTCATGGTGACAAATACACGTTGAATTATCACCCAACTGTAATTCTGAACTTTAGCCTACAGCCTCTTTCATTGTTTTGCATATAAAGCTTGTTAACCGTGTCAGTTCACTGCCAGCGCTCTCATCCAAGTTGATTTTGGCTGCAAACAGGCGCGTCTTTTCAGGGAAAACGTTCAAATGACAGACAGAAATGAACAACTAGGCGGTGACCGTGGTGGAATATGTCGCAGCTAAAGAGCCAAATTTCCTCAGGAGTTGGTGGAGACAAAAAAAAATTAAACGTACAATATCTAAGTTCTGCCACTAGGGGTCTCTCTTACATTAAAACAATGACAAAAGACTTTGACGTTTGATGATATCGTGATGTAGCGCGGGATCATGGGAGTTGTTATCTTCACTTTAAAAAAACCACCACAGCTGATGAAAATCCATCTGACATGACACAAATCACGTTCATAGATGAGGTAATATTAAAGTTTTATTCATTCCTCATTCTCTGGGGTTTCCGACGTATCCTGTTTTTTCCTAGAAGTTACAGCAACTAGCTAGCAGCGGCTAGCACGAAACGCACAGTTCAGGATTTCTCTGTGTTTGAACATTGCTAGAAACATTTGGGATAATCCAAGTACACAGCACTACAAAATATAACATAAGTCTGGTGTTTTTACTCATTTTAATGTTGAAATATTACATATAATAGCATTAATATTGCCCCCGTTGTTTTTTTTAACAGTTTTTGTTAAAGCGTCCTTGCAGGATAGTGACTGTCACATTGTTTCCTCACATTAAAAACCAAGTATGTAAATGGAAATAATGTAATATATGTTAATATAATGTTTAAACCTTTAAAATGGGGGAGCATCTGGTCATTACTAATGGGTTGTTTAAAATTGCACAGAAATGTTAAGCAACTATGAGGGATTTTAATGCCCCACCACTGGTCATGCTCACTGACACACCACTCTGTCATTAATACAACCAAGAAATACTGACGAGACTTGGTAGAAAGCAACACACAGACTTTATTATTTTATTTTAGTATTTCTTTATTTATTAATTTAACAGAGATTATTTTTTCTACAAATAAAACTCTATATCATCCGATCTATATACCATCAGAATAATATGAAAGAATACATATAATCACATAAACACACACATTATTAATACCATATAGTGGTCATATTTTTTTTCCTGGAATTGATAAATCATTCATAAGCATTACTGGCCAATATAATTCCCACATATGGAGCTGATATATTGTGCACCGCTCATGTGTGTGTATATATCTACGAGCTTCAGTGCATATGTGTGTGTGTATGTGTGCATATTCGGCTATGGTCCAGTATTCATTGTGAGTTTTGGGGGGGCTGCAGAGTTGTCTTTTCTTCTTAGTGAGATGAATACTGCACTTCCTCCCCCAGTTTAAATAAACCAGCCACTTTCTAATCAGACAGTGGAATCGCAGCATTGAGGCAGGCAGGTATGTGCTCACTCAGCACCGAGTCTGAGAACACACATACGTACAAATGCTCTCACTGAAACTGTATTTGCTCACACAGACACTGTAATACAGTGAGACGAATGCACGGTAGCATTCACACATCTGGAAAGGTGGAAACACTTGATCACATGTACGTAAACGCAAAGTACACACACGCACTTTGTGTCTTGTGAGGACGCTGTACTCATTTACATTAAGTCCCTCGCTAACCATAACCACCACATGTCTAACCCAAACTCTTACTCTAACCATATCCTAATTATTCTAACCATAACCCTAAACCTTTAAAATAAATGGTTTACCTTATGAACACCCGAATGAACCACATCAACCAGCGAATGACAAACTGTACACAACACTGCAGCTCCAGCCTCAACTATCATTTAGTACGTATCAATAGTGTGGTTTCTCTGGTTGCACTTTATATTACAGCACACTGACAAGCTGAACTTTATATCAAATTAGCCAAAAACTAGAAATGTATTCTTTATTAGACAATAATTATATCCTAATGGTAAACTAACAGGGCGTAACGAGCTGTACTTTGTATCACATTAGATAAAAATAGAATTAAATATGTTCTTTATTAGACAGTATTGGACCCTTATTAGACTTTCTTAGATTTACATTTGGGACACGTTGCAGGGCTGTACGGCAACTGCACCTCAAATAACTGCTTATCCTGACGGGTCGCGGGGGGGCTGGACATCGCAGGGCTGACACATAGAGACAAACAACCATTCACGCTCACAGTCACACCTACGACAATTTAGAGTTACCAATTAACCTATTATGCTGCTGCTGCAGCCACAAACTCCCCAGATCCCCAGCTGGCTGGGGGATTCAAACTCAGAATCTTCTTGCTGTGAGGCGACAGTGCTAACCACTGCACCACCGTGCCACCCTGCCTCAAAATCTGAAGTGCTTACAAATGTGTCTAACGGGGGAAAATACACTTTAGTTTACAGTACAGTTCTGTTGTCTGTAATTACCCTGTAATAAATGGTCTAATACTGTGTAATAAATAACATTATTTGAAGTTTTGTATAATTTGCCGCAAAGTTTGACTTGTTGTGTCTTATTATTGCAGTGTAAAATAAAGTGTGCTCGGAGTTGAAACCGAAATACACTGCGCTTAATTTCCTCACGAGGTCTTACAACAGAGGGAATAATTGAGCCAACAATTTTAACTTAATACAGTAAATTATACAGTGATCTCGATAAGCAATCGGGAGTTCCAGGCCGTTGCTGCGGTTTAATAATACTCCTTTGTCTGAGGATGTGTGTGTGAGGAATCTAGCACTCAGCAGTGGTGATAGCATCTGAAGCTTGCAGGCTTTATTTTCTGCTTACCCTCTGTGCGTATGTGTGTGTGTTTTTAAGTGTATAATTACCATGCAAGTGTATTTTAATGAGTTTTTTTGTGAGTGAATGTGTGTATTTTGGTCTGACAGAATGTGCAAATACATTTTTTTTGGAGGCTCATGTGTATGGGTATTAGTCTGGGGTCTTTTCTGTAGTGTACATGTGTTAGGGTTTATGTGCACGTGAAGTGTGTATGGTTATGTTGGCAGGGTGTGTGTTGTGCTTGTCTGGCCCCAGTGGCTTTACGATGTATATCAGGCAGCTGCTTGGTCCAGCATCTGAAAGATCAAAAATAGAGTTGTTATTCCAGCAAAATGGTAACTGTGAGATACAGTTTCACAAACGCACATCCACGCACAAGTGTACTACACACAGCTCACACACACACACAAGCACACACACGCACGCCGCCAGTTGCTGCTGTTCCCGGCTCTTTCCCCGTCCTCTATGCATTCCTCCATCTGCGTTGACCTTTCAACTGTGAGGTCAGATAACATCTCGGGGGATGTACTCTACCGGCCGAGTTTTCCTTGAATTGTTGACTTAGCAGCAGTAATTGGTCTGAATTGAACTTCACGGAGGCATTTCATGGAAAGGTATTCACCGCAGATATTTCTGACTCGGAGGCTTGGGGGATTTCGCTCCCCAATATTTTGGTTTTATTCGCCGCCTCGGGCTGCTCGGAGCAGGAATGTTCATGCATATGAGCACACGCAGGTATATTCCAGAAAGGTTGGCGTTATGTGAGTGTGGAGTGCAGAGGTGGCAAAAGTACACACATTCTTTACTCGAGTAGAAATACAGATACTTGTGAACTCTTGTAAAAGAACAATTCCTGATTCAACTTCTTCACTCAGGTAAAAGTGAAAAAGTACAGGCTCTGAAATGCACTCAAAGTATAAAAGTAAAAAGTCGTCCTCTGAAGGACATTTCTACTGGCTGTTTCTGTGCAAAGCTGACTAAACCTCACCTTTTTTCCACCGTCAAGTCTTGCTCAGTCTTGTTACGCCTTTTAGATACTGTTTCATCATTTTTGAAGGGAAATCCATTGAAAGGGTTCCCTCGTACAAGTACTTGGGTATATGGATGGATGACAAGCTTTCATTTAATTTACATATCACTTCTCTAGTCAGGAAGCTTAAAGTGGAGACTGGCTTTTATTTTAGAAACAAATCTTGCTTTTCTTTCAGTGCTAAGAAACTAAGAAGCTACTTTTCTGTCTCTGATCGATTACGGTGACATATTGTACATGCAGGCAGCCTCCTCCATCTTACGTAACCTTGATTCAGTGTACCCTGCATCTTTATGATTCATTACAAATGCAAAGTCCCTCACTTACAACTGCATTCTTTATGGCTTGGTAGGTTGTACATCACTGACCACTCACAGACAACAGCGCTGGTATATTTTCATCTATACCTCTGTAACCTTCTCTGTATCAGCTCTGGTCGTTACCAGCTACGCTCCTCCAAGTACTTTTTAATGGATTGTAACATTTTCCTACTATGTTCATTTTCTCTTGTCGCATCTTTTACACAATCTTACACAATCTTAATCTATTTATGTCTGTTTCAGCTTGTTACATCTGTCATACAGCGTGTTATTGATCCATCCATTTAGGTTCAAATCAGTCTTGATGTTGGGAAGGCGGCACACAAAATAAAAACAATCAATTATTTTCCACAAATGTGCTAAAACTAAAGTAACAAGCCTGTTTTGAAAACGTAAGGAGCAGAAAGTACAGATCTGTGTTAAAATGTAGGAAGTAATAGTAAAAAAGTTTTCAGAAAAGTAGAGTAGAGTTCAAATACCTGAAACATCTACTGAAGTACAGCAGCTAAGTATTTGTACTTAGTTACTTCCCTCTGATGAAGTGTGCTAAAAGTCTTAGTTTGTTTTCAAAGATAAATGTCAATCATAAAATAACCTCTCTTCTTCATTCCTGCGGGGGAAAAAATACAACAGATACGGTCCCTTTTTATCCAAAAACAGCAATATTTGTGTGCACAGAGCATGGAGAGACACACACTTACGCACACTGAGCTGCAAGTCATGTCTCAATCAATGTAAGCTGATCCTCGTCATCTGGTTTTGGTTTAGATTGAGCCCATTTCAAGACTGATTTGATCTAAGTTCACCGTGTGGTGTTTCTGTTCTTCTGAGGCCTTTATGACTCACTCACACACTGCTATTCTAGCTGTACATTACACACACAAACACACATACTCGCACCGGTAGGGAGAGAAAAAGAGATATTTCCTGCACACTCCTGTCACTTGACCCCATGTCCCAATATGTTAATCATTTCCTGCTGTATAATCCAATGAAATGGTTGAATTCACTGACTTATTAGATTAGTCAGACTGCTGTCCATGTTGGGGAAGCAACAGCAGAACTGGATCTGGAGTCAATTCAGTGGACGAGGGCTGCCATTACAAACTCTTACCTTTCTTTTTCTTTTTTTTAAATTCATGAAATGTAAATTCTTTCCTCAAACTTAAAACCTACTGAGGTCGTGTTTTAAAAAGCTCACCTTTCAGAGGATTCCTTTAGAAAAGTTTAGCTTTGCACTTTTTTTTTTTTTAGCTTTGGAGTCTAAATAGTCTCATTCAGCTGCTCAAGAGACGCAATGAGATGAGAGACCTCTAATGCAATTTGCTGAACATGATTGATGCAATGTTCCCCGTTGAAATAAGACTCCAACACAACCACGCTGCTCTGAGGCTGCAGTGCTTGTAGTTAAACGCCACTATCAGCATGCTAACATGCTCACATGACAATGTTAACATGCTGATGTTTAGCAGGTGTAATGTTTACCATGTTCAGCATCCTGGTTTAGCGTGTTGGTGTGCTAACGTTTGCTAATTTGCACTAATATGTGTAGCTGAGGCTGATGGGAATGTCATTAGTTTTGCAGATATTTGGTCATAAACCATAAAGATTTACCTGATGATGGTGCTAGAAGAAAAGGAAAAATTAGGGGCTGCCCTCTGCAAGTTGTTAGGTTGAATCATCAGTTGGAGACCCTCAGTTTACTGAGATTCTTCTTCTTCTACATTCGTCTTTTTTTGCCAGTGTGCATTACAAATGCACAGGGAAAACATTTTAAATCAGGAATTATAGGATAAACTAGAAGGATGCACCTAGTAGATCTATGCCAAGCAACTTGTAAATAATATTAGAATGTAAACTCGTTGCAATAACCAATATTTTGATTAGTAACTGCAATTTAATTACATATTCTTTCTCAGTAACTGTAACCGATTACATTTATTTTGTGTGCGTCGTTTACATGTAAATAATTACTCCAACACTGATAGTTGGTAACTTGTTTTTAGCCTAGCAGTTGTTGAGGAATTGTGGCTCCTACCAGCTGGTTAGAGGAGTGAGCAGTTGGTATAGGTTATATATAAGTTTTGTATAGGTTTTTCAAGGTTTTTCACAAATGTGCATGAAAAAAAATTTAGACTGATGGGTAGATTAGTCGTAGATTAGTTGCTGACAAGCTCTAGCCACGTTGGTCACTCACACATGCACACGTGACCCATCGCATGATCTCTTCCAGAATCATGCCAGACAAAGATGAGGGAAATTATAAATATGTTTTTTATTAGCTGGCGCACTTGCTGGTGGTTGACAGATGAGAGACAATGAAACCTTAGGTGACTGGTAAAATTTCTGCTGTTGTTTTTTTTTTAGCTGCGTCGTAGAGCACAGAGCAATAGAAGCAGGCTGTAAACTTTACAACTCAAATCACCACAAACGACAAGAGTGACAGTGATGGAAGCAGAGAAGGGTGATCGAAACAGTGAGCAGTGTGATGCAAGACAGCAGCTGACAGCGCTGCAGAGATGCTCAGTGATGTGCTGGGATTTTATACCTATTATAACTTTGAGCGGGACGGGCTCTTTTCCTCAGACTGCGTGGAAATCTGATGATACGACGAGGATGAAGAAATGCGTTAAAACATGAGTCTTACTGGTAAAACAGATTAATGTGGGCTGATATAGAAGTTAAGTGTGGTGCTGAACTGATGAATACTCAACTCTGATTCGAGAGACAAAACTTTGAGTTGAGTACAGCTCTACCAAAGTTACTACAACTGATTTTAACTCAAACCAAATATGCTGACCTCATAGTGGCGTTAGAGGAAAAGGGGGATCGGCAAAGTGATTAGGATTCATCATAATGGATATCTGTGCTAGATTTAACAGCAAGCGTGAGAGGAAAAGTCAGGGAATCACCAAAAACAGGAGACTTTTTTCCTTTTAAAACACGAATGCTTGTGCAAAATTTCATGCCAATCCATCTGACAGTTGTCGGAAAATTTAACACTACGGTGTGATGAAATGTATCAAAGGACATATTACAGAAACAGTAGCGTGCAGCAAAATTAGACATTTTCGATTGCAGAAAAATGTTGGATATTTATGACATCTGTGAGGTTAACCAGCTTGACCATTTGATGACATGTTTAAGAACTTTCAGTACACGCAGTGTCCACAATTATACAAGACAAAACTTTAAAACAAACTAAATCCCATCCAAATGTGCATCTACCACTGAGGAAAACCTTTTGCATCCATATTAATTTGCTCCTCATTTAAACTTTGACCCCCCACTGTGCATTCCCTTGACCTCAGGGATGGACCCAGATGTCCTCTTCCTGTCTACTTGGATGAAACAGTAATTGGGGCTTTTAGTTCTGATGATGCCCAAAGGCTGAAGTAGAAAAAAACAAACAAAAAAACATGGACATGTGCTTCACAACATTAGATGACACAGCTGTGTTGAGGAATAGCTGCTGTGTTCCCCTTCATAACATGGGAAGCCAAAACTTGGACACCCTTTTCAATGTGAATGAACTCAGTAAAGTAGATGACTCAGCTTTATTGGGAGAGCGGATACACACACACCTCTTGTTTTCTCTGCAGTAAATTCTCAGCTTTCACTCCCTTTCTCCTCTTCTCTCTGAGTTAGTCTTCCCCTTCACCTCCTCTCCAGCTGCAGTTAAACAACCCAGCAGCATCATTTATTCATGACCTGTTTGCATCGATGGGACCCGATTGGCCAGTTGTTCCTTTTTGGGCCGAGTGGTTAAAGCTCCATCATCAGGGTCTCGGAGGGCCGCGAGGATTTGGTGTATTTATGCGCTCGTGTGTTTCTGACACAATGTAGCATAAAACAGAAGATGACATTTAACCAGAGGAGGGAAATAAAGAAAATTGAGGCAGGGGTATTCAGAAGTGGGTGGAACAGAAATAGAGAGCATGTGTGTTCGCTGTCTGCATGGTTTTATTCTTTGTAATGAGATCCTGTCAGCTCTTTGTTTGTCTGTCCTCCTGCACCTGGCTGGGGGGTGGATACAGGCCTGAGAGGCAGATGTTGAATGAGCTCTTCTCTTTGTGTTACAGTGTGTCTGTGTGTGTGTGTGTGTGTGTGTGTGTGTGTGCCCGTGTGTTTGAAAAAAGGTTCTTGTATCTTGTTGAACTGGTTTAGTATATTTTAAAATCTGTTGCAATGTGACTGTAAGCGAGGGGGTTAAAATTGTGCGGCTGTACAGATGTCACCGCTCATTAGCTCCCTGTTGTGTGTCTGAATGAACTAATATGAGCAACCCAAACAGAAAACAACAACTGGGGCCCTGTCCACACATACATGGGTATTTTTTTAAAGTAGCCTTTTCTCTGTATTTGGGCCTTTTGTCCACACACAAACAGCATTTTAGGTCACTAAAAACTGCACTATTTGAAAATGCCTTTTGTTTACGTGATTGGCTGTTTCGCACAGCCGAGGAATGGCAAGAAGACTTTTGAATGATTGGCCTTGATCAACCTCGAAAAGACGTCTGCACGTCAAAGAAGCAACAACAAAAATGAGCCTTGCTGATGCATGTTGTATTACGCCAGAGTGATGCCAGAAAACCACTAATGCATTTGGACTATCCCCGCCAAGTTGTTTCAGTCATCATCCAACAAGTCTGTAAGGCCATCACCATCCTACGCACGGACTACATCAAAAAACAGAGAGCCAGAAGTGAAGGATTTCCAAAGCTATCTGACCATCCAACAGGCACCTTCAGGGTATGAGTATGTTTATGTATGTTCCCAAGGACAGAACCTTCATAATAAAAAGACCACTGTGCTTCAGCAGGTGACAGCATATGTGCAGCACCTTCAAAAACAGAGTTTATAAAGTGATTTGACAGACAAAGCAGGAGCAGGACACCCAAGAGGTTTTAACAAAAAGCCAAACAAATGCAAGACAAAATTAAACTTAAATTAAGGTAAAAGTCCTGATTGTCAACATATATTATCATCACTTTCTCTCTTTTTTTCAGTTTCTGAGTGCTTTAAATCATGATCAATGGTGCAAACTAGCATCCATTAATTTCACACAAATGACCGCACTGAAAAGCAGCGTGATGTTGGAGAATGGGGCTTTAGCGTCGCCTCCGGGACGACTAGGCTTTGTTTTGATCGTGATTCTGTGCTTGTTTGCTCCCAGAGCACATTTTCTTCTCACACAAATCTGTCTCAAATCTGATGTTTGTTTGCTCAGCAGGTTTCTCTAATGAACATTTTTAATTGGACTGGTACTAATGAGAGGGGTAATTGCCTAATCTAAACGAGGTTTGGATGAAACGACAAAATAAAGCCTGCAGGTGTTATTTTTTTATGATTATGATTATTATTATTATTATTTTAGGGGCATTTTTATGCCTCTATTCAAATAGGACAGCTGAGGAAAGGGGGAGAGAGAGAAAGGATGACACACAGAAAAGGGCCACAGGCTGGAATCAAACCATTGGCTGTTGCAGCTGTTGCTGGGTGCACCAGTGCACCCAGCTGTTAGATTAATGTTACGCAAAAACTCTGATATGCCCTGATGCAGGTAACCTCATTGAAAGTTCTTTTTAAAAAAATATATTCTCTCAAACTAGGTGCAGATAAGGTTAAAATCACAACCAGAAAAACAGAGGATAGCAAAGAAGTCTCAAAAGAGCCTAAAGATCAGAGTTCATGTCTGACAGTATCTTTTAAAATGAAGCTGGCAGTAAGTTGAGAAAGGATCAGAACACCCTGGGTGTGCCTTTCCCCCACCTCTCTTATCCCCTAAAGAGTGGGCGTCATCACACACTGATTGGTCAAGAGGGGAAAGCACCAACCTGCTCTCAATCATTATTTAAGAGCTGGTACCCACACCCTGCACAACAGGTGATCTAAATAACCCTTCAATCAACTCAGAGGGATGTGAAAAGGAAATGACAACAAGCACCAGAGGTGCTTCGTTGGTTTAGCCTGGCCAATACTTTGTAACATGACACGAACACAGATAAGACTGGTAGGAAAATAATTGATCTGCATGAAAACATGACCCCCAGTTGTTATAGCCTGGAGGGCATCGTGCATGTGTGTGTGTGTGTGTGTGTGTGTGTGTGTGTGAAAGTATGTTTTCAGACCCTGGGGCGTGTTGTCGGGAGAGTTGGGGGGTGGGGGGGTGCTGCCATGGGGAGGGATAATGAGGGGCTGGGGATTTATTTGTGGAACACTGTAATTTGTCTTTCCTTTGAAATTTGTCACTCTTGCGTCAGTTCCAATAAATATTTGTTCACAAAAAAAAAAAAACAGAAAGAAAAGAAAGTATGTTTTCAGATCATCCCATTCTTATGAATGTAATATCTCAAGAACCTCTTGGGGGAATCTCTTCAAATTTTGCACAAATGTCTACTTCAACTCAAAGATGAACTGATTACGTTTTGGTGGTCAGAGGTCAAAGGTCAAAGTTACTGTGACCTCGTGTTCGTCCCATTCTCATTAGGGCAATACTGTATCTTAGGAACGCTTTGAAGAAATTTCAACTTCAACTTCAAACTTGGTACAAGCATCCTCCTGGAATCAAGGATGAACTTGACAGATTTTAGTGATCCGAGTAACCTCACTCAATGCGTTTTTGGTCATAACTCAAAAATTCATACGCTATTTATGACACAAATATCCAATAGGATAAAATGATGAGGCGATGACATTTTATATCCAAAAGGTCAACTTCACTGTGACATCATAATGTTCAGCTCTCTATCAGTCCTCTGTGCTTCTCTGGAAAAATAGTCTCCAAGTAAAGACAGCATGTTTCTCTGGAATCATAAATGTATATTGATAATTTCCATTTTGCCAAAAAGTACACTTAATACTTAAAGTTACGGGTCAATTTAGTGGTGAGTTCCATGTTAGATTCCTTCAGTGCATACATCATATAAGTCTAGACAGACATGGAGCCGCAAGTGATCAACAACTGCTTCAGTAGTTCTGTGATAGTTTAGCAGCTGTTTAGGGTTTAAAATTAATCTGCAGCGTTTACATCATGCATGGTGTGCAGAATTTTTCTCCTCACAGTTTCACAACTATTGTCAGGGAAACAAAAGGCAAACAGCAGTGAGGTTCAGACTCTGGTGCTGAGAGTTTGGAGAAAACTAACAATAAAATGGGACATTCACACTCCGAAACAACAGCACCATTTTAAAAAGTTGTTTTTTTTAGGATGCATAGTTAGTTTAGTGTCCACAGTAAAGGTAAAAAATGGAAGCAGCACCTCTGTTTCACTTCTTACTTAATTGCAGTTTAATGAAATCACAGATGTGTGACAGAGTCTGTGTTTACCTGCAGCCGAGTGTGTGTGTGTATGTGTGTGTGTGCACCTGTCTGCATGGGTGTGTGTTTAATATATTACCCCTCTCAACCTCATGTAAATAAAGTCTCTTATACCTACCCTTAGGCTTATAAAAAATGTTCATTATCTCAGTTTAACAGACTCCATCTACTCAGTGATAAATAGAACTGGTGTTAAACTGTTTAGTACTAATGAGTGTGTGTAACTGATGTGTTTTGGCTGTTTGCCATTTTGGAGAAACTAAACGCCTGTCCACTTTTTTTAATCAGAGGAAGAGAATATACACATACATCAACAAGTATTTTAGCATATAAGCAATTTGAATTACCTTATTGTTGAAAGGTGCTATACAGATACATTTGCCATGAGTTGCTATTTCTATATTTTTTATGCTAAATGCTGCAGACATTATATTTCTACTCAGGCTGTAGTCAACCAAAGAAAATCTTAACTGATATTCTACCTACTCTTCAACCAGCTGATTGGTTGATGGGGAAAAACTGCATGTTATTGCTATATTAATTAAATGAGCCATGAGTGCACTCTACCTGCAGCCTAAAT
>JAJHUR010086315.1:0-19124 GCA_027495735.1 Lutjanus campechanus | reverse complement strand
TGATGTACAGTATTTCCAGGAGTGCAGTGAATGTGTGCTGCAGTTTTCAGCAGCAGGTGCACAATATGGCCACTAGATGTCCTGCTTTCTCCGGATTTTGCATTAGGAAATCCGACAGTTTAACATGTAAATCAGTGAATTACGAATCCATCCACGAATTGTGCTCCAGTTTCATATCACTTGCAGCACAGAGAAGATCATCAGGGAACATCGGAAAGATCACGGTTTGGGTTAGAAAGTAGATATTCAAATTGTCTTACTCACGTGGTGTGGACCGTTTCACTAATAGGGGACGAGTAGACTTCCTGAGTTCTTAAGCCTATAGCATTTTTGAGCAAAATAGTAATAATTGATAAGAGCTGCAGTTTATTCGACTTTAATTGAACACTGTTTTATATAGGTATATAGGATATTAGTTTAAAGGATTATGTATTAGTTTTTTTGTGTTTGGTACTCCCCCACGGAGGTGATGGTATAGTCTATTTTACACCTGTGTTTACAGGTGTCAATTTTGAATGTCAATGTCAATTTTGAATTTTTGGCGCTCATGCTGCAACAACATGGCAAACGGTTCCGTCCTGTTTCTGCTTTTTTTTGTGTTTGGGATCTTTCAAAAAGGTGAGTTGAATTCGGGAACAATATTGCTTATTTTCTAAAGTTACTTTTGTGAATATTTTAAACAGTTGAATGTTTTATTAAGCAGGGTGCAAAATGTTTCAATCCACCGGCCAAACAGATATGGTGAAATATGACATTATGAAAACAACTTTAGTGTTTGTTTAATTCATTTTGTTAAAGTGGCGGTTCTACTTTTTCATTGGTTAATTTTAAATTAATATCATTAAGAAAATGCCTCAAAAAGTCCAACTTTGTGGCTTAGTTTAACTGTATGTGTTGATGTTGGTATCTCCTGCAGGTCTGACAGCTCTGATACAAACACAGAGGGTCGTCATGGCAGCAGTGGGAGATGAAGCTCTGCTCAGCTGTCAGCTGATTGAACCTAAAGATGTTCTTCAAGTCACGTGGCAGAAATCTGAGGGAGAGAAGAATCTTGCTTCTTACACCAAACAGTTTGGTGAAAGAGTGAATGTTGACTTCAGAGATAAAGTGAAGTTTAAAGATGCTGGACTGCAGAGCAGCTCCATGATCATCAGGAATGTGACGGAGAAGGATGAAGGCTGCTATAAGTGTCTGTTTAACACCTACCCTGAAGGTGCTCTCATCAGTACAACCTGCCTCAAACTGTGTGGTAAGAACTTATGCATTTTAATGAATCCCACTGGAAGTTTAAGTAACTAGTTAATCAATGTGCTATTTTTTAAACTGTGTTTTCTCTGCAGAGCTGCATGAACCTGTTCTAAATGTGACAGAATCAAACTCTCCTGAAGAGACAGTTGTGTCCTGCTCGGTCACAGGTCGACCTGCTCCCACTGTGACATTACGTGTCCTGAAACACGTCGTCCACTTGTCTAACTTCAGCTCTGACAGTGTCACCAACACCAACGGTACAGTCACTGTCACCACAACAGCTGTGCTGCCTCGTTTCCATGACAACAGCACAGAGGTTGTATGTGCAGTGCGAGTGCTCTCTGGTCCTCAGACAGAGAGATTTATGATGATTCCTGAGGTCAAACAAGCGTCTGCTGATGGTGAGAAACACTTCCAAAGATACAGATTTATAGACTGATAAATATTTCATAGCTCATTCCTTTTTTTAAATTTTCAGTTTTTCATGAGAATTCTTGCTCTGACTGCAGTGATTTCAGTAAGTTAACCTTTAATTGATCTCAAGTCAATACAGTTTCTTTATGAATGTGAAATGTTTCATATAACTCATTTTCTGATTTTCTCACAGATGTGACTTGGATCATTGTGTGTGTCTCTGTGGTGGCCTTATGTTGCATTGCAGCAATCATCATCACAGTCCTCCTTATACAAAAACGCAGGAAGAGGTAATTTTTAGCTTTCAACTCAACCTGTGTCTTGTTATGATGGTTAAAATGATAATTATTGATTGAGATATTTTCAGACAAAACCCATAAATTAATAACTGATGAATGTTTGTTGATCACTGACTTTTATTCACTTCTTCACTGTGTCACACAGGGACATCACAAAAAAAGTCAAGTAAGTTATTAATTTTTCACTTATACATGTTTAGTTTTTATTGCTATCTGACAAAATAATTTAATCCATCTTCACTTTGTTTGTTTTTGCATTCACTTTTATGCCAACCAACCTGCTCTAGTGGTGGAGAAATTTACAAATGTCTTGTTTTTATTTGAAGGATCAAAACAACTTTACTTCAGTATGAGCACAGCTGATGTCTACTGGGAAGAATGAAAAAAGGGACGATCCAAAAGCATCATCTCCAACAGCAAGGTGTCAGCAACAGCTGATTTTCCAAAGTCAGTAATGGAGTGACACAGAATAAACCTCTAGACTTTAGTGAAAAATTAAAGACAGATATGGTGACATTATGAAACAACTGACACTGAAAGATCTGTTGATCCATCTTTCAAAACAACACAAATAACATGTCCCAGTTCAATAACATTTGACTGATTCTTATGTATATCTTTGACACAGGGAATAACTGCATGTCGATGGCACTAATCTGTTCCTTTTTACATAAATTCACCGTTGCATCGAGATTTACTGCTGCTTTTTTTAAATATTTTTTAAAGCTACTACAGTGCAAAGAATTGTTCTTCATTGCGAAAGAAATGAAATGAAAGTGTGTATTGTAAGATATCTGTAATACTGTTTTTTTTTTTTTACTGTCCTCTGGCTGATTAATTTCTGTTGTGTGTCTTTGTTGTTATTTTTTTTCATCTTAAAATGTGTTGTACATAAATGTACTGAGCCTTCTTTTATATAATGATAATGAAATGTGTAGCCTATATTAAAGTGAACATCTCAAATTCATATTTGTGTCATCTAATGAACTAAATTATGGTCTAAGGGTGTACTTGTGGGCATTGAATATAAAATATATTGGTAAAGGTACATTTAACAAAATAAGGGTTTTGTGTACAAAATATTGAAGCTTGATAGTTTATCGATCTGGAAAGGGCTTTATGAGCGAGCTTCATGCAGAATTGTAGCTGTAATTTGACTTATGTATTTGTTTTTTGTACATTTATTTTACAAAAAGTATTGGTTTTCTAAATCCACATTTCTGAAAGTCCAAATAGTTCCAGACATATTTGCAGTTTTTCAGTAAAATCAGAAAAATGTTACTTTACTCCTTTTCTTTACAGCCTTCACAATTTATTTGAAGATTTTATAGCAAGTTATCAGCCTCTGATAAGACACTGTGGTGTTTGACTGACTGAAAAAGCAATACTTGAACTATTAAACCATCATGCTGTTAATCAGAAGTTGATGTATTTCCAGCAGTGCAGTGAATGTGTGCTGCTGTTTATAGCAGCAGGTGCACAAAATGGACACTAGATGTCCTGCTTTCTCCGGATTTACATTTGCATGAGGAACTCCGACAGTAAATCAGTGAACCATGAATCATTGTGCTCCAATTTCATATCACTTGCAGCACTGACTAGATCATCTAGAAACACCTAGAATATCGGAAAAAGTCACGGTTTGGGTTAAATTGTTAATTCTCGCGGGATCTTTGGGGTCTGGGGTTCCCCTCTTGGCACGACCGACCGTTAGCAAAACCGAAAGTAGATATTCAAATTGTCTTATTCACCGGGTGTGGACCATTTCACTAATAGGGGACGAGTAGACTTCCTGAGTTCTTAATATAGCATTTTTGAGCAAAATGGTAATAATTGATAAGAGCTGCAGTTTATTCGACTTTTAATTGAACACTGTTTATATAGGTTTATAGGATATTTATTTGAAGGATTATGTATTAGTTTTTTGGTACTCCCCCACGGAGGTGATGGTCTAGTCTACTTTACACCTGTGTTTACAGTTGTGTCAGTTTTGAATTTTCGGCGCGCATGCTGCAACAACATGGCAAACTGTTCAGTCCTGTTTCTGCTTTTTGTGTTTCTGATCTTTCAAAAAGGTGAGTTGATTTGAATTCGGGAATAATATTGCTTATTTTCTACAGTTATTTTTGTGAATATTTTAGTCAGCAGGGTGCAAAATTAACGTTTCAATCCACCGGCCAAACGTGTCGTGAATGTTCAGATTTTACTAACAGCTCAATAGATTACCATGTGAAGTAAATCTATCAGCTACCTGCATGTAAGAGCTTCACCAGTTCATCGGTTAATCAACTATTAACTAACTATCAACATAACAACTATTTTGATAATTGATTAATTATTTTGAGTAATTTTTTTTGAGAAAAAAGGTCAAAAGTCTCTGATTTCACCTTTTTAAACGTGAATATTTTATGGTTTCTTTACTCCTCTGTGGCAGTAAACTGAATATGTTTGAGATCAACATTTTTTCACCATTATCTGACATTTTAAAGGCAAACAACTATTAATTGATTCATCAAGAAAATAACCGACTGATTAATCGGCTATGAAAATAATTATTTGCAGTCTTATTGCATATTTTACCAGCATTTGGATGGTTCTAACTCTGGAGCCTGACCTGCAGATTTTATCACTGACTTGTAGCTGCTTATTGCATCACAAATCAATGTTGAGCTGCAGAAGTTGGTCAACTGTCTTTTATTTTCCACCATGCAGGTCTACCAGCTGTGATACAAACACAGCAGATTGTGATCGCACATGTTGGAGATGAAGCCCTCTTAAACTGTCAGCTGATTCAATCCAAAGATGTTCTTCAAGTCACATGGCAGAAACTTTTATCCGAGGGGGTGGAGGAGAACATTGCCACCTACAACAAGTACTTTGGTCAAAGAGTGAATGCTGGTTTTAAAGAAACGGTGAAGTTTAAAGACGCTGGACTGCAGAACTGCTCCATAGTCATCAGGAAGGTGACGGAGAGGGATGAAGGCTGCTATCGTTGTCTGTTTAACACCTACCCTGAAGGTGCTCTCACTGGTACAACCTGCCTCAAACTTGCATTTGGTAAGAACCTTTATTACATTTTAACCTGTTTCATGTTCACAATCTGCTTTACATAATTGTGCCATGAATTTTTATACATCATATATCTTTTTTTTCTCTGCAGAGCTTCCTGAAGCCCTTCCACATGTTGCAGAATCAAACTCTCCTGAAGATACAGTTGTGTCTGACTCCACCGAAGCTCGACCTGCTCCCACTGAAACATCAGGTGTTGTAGACTGATAAATACTTTATAGCTCATGTCTTTTATTTTTTATTTTTAATCTTTCTGGTTTTAATGAGGGATATCTCTAATTCTTCTTTTCTCTCATAGATGTCACTTGGATCATTGTGGGTGCATCCATAGTGAGCCTTGTTTGTGTTGCAGCAATCATCATCACGGTCCTGTTGATACACAAACACAGGACCAGGTAATTTCTAGCTTTCAACTCAACTCTGTCTCATTGTGATACCGGGGTCTCACAGTTATGATAATGATTGATTGAGATCTTTTCAGACAAAACCCATAAATGAATAATTGATGAATGTTTGTTGATCACTGACTTTTCTTCACTTCTTCATTGTGTCACACAGGGACTCTGGGAAGACCAAGACACCACAAAAAACAACTGAGCAGACTGAGTAAGACCATTTATTCATTTTTTACTCGTACATGTTTAGTTTTTATTGCTGTCAGACAAAATAATTAAATCCATCTTCACTTTGTTTTACCATTCACTTTTCTACCAACCAACTTGCTCTAGTGGTATAGAAATTTACTCCTGTCTTGTTTTTATTTGAAGGATCATAACACCTTTACTTCAGTACGTGAGCGAGCCGAGGCTACGGATGTCTACTGGGAAGAATAAAAAAAGGGGCGATCCAAAAGCATCATCTCCAACAGGAAGGTGTCAGCGACAGCTGACTTTCCAAAGTCCGCAATGTAGTGTCACAGAATAAACCTCTAGACTTTAGTGCCAAATTAAAGGCAGATATGGTGAAATATGGTGACATTATGAAACAACTGACACTTAAAGATCTGTTGATCCATCTTTCAAAACAACACATAACAATACAACTGAAAAAAATTGTGTACAGTAATTCTGATATTCATTTTTTTGTATTCTATAACATTTGATTATTCTTATCATATGTACATGGTTGACCCAGGGAAGAACTACATGTTGATGACACTAATGTGTTTCTTTTTACATATATTCCATGTCACATCCAGATGAAGAATTTGTATACTGTTTTTTATGTCTTTGTAATTTCTTTGTCAAATGAAATGTGTATTCACTGCTGCTTTTTTGTATTTTTTAAAGCTGCTACAGTACAAAGAACTTTAATAACATGTTGATTTTAGATTCTGTGGACCAAACTGAAAGTGTTTACACCACCATAACCACAAAATATACTGTCATAAATAAAATCATGGAAGTAAAAATCTCCTGTTTCATCTTGACTGGCTATCTTATTACTTCGTGTAACTTTGTGAAAATGTAAACAGACTCGTTTCTGATTTCAAAGAGAATCTGACCAGATGTTAGGCATTAGGAATAAATGAGAGAATAAGAATAATTATGTAGAAATAGCTGGTCTTTCTGCTGATGGTCTCATTTGCTCATGTAGGTCATATAGAGGCATCATAATGAAACTAAAGCTGTTTCATAACAAGTAAACAGATGTGTTAATATGTAGAGTATACATATGTTTTATGTATGCTTTCATGAAATGTATGTTCATGTATGTTATCTGAATCTACATCTCCAAACGTCAAAATATGACTTGTAGTTTTTGCAGTAAAATCAGGAAAATGTTATTTTGCGACTTTAAACGCCCACAGTATATTTGAAGATTTTAGAGCCAGATGTCACCCTATGATAAAGACACTGTGGAGATTTACTGACACATTAAAAAGCAATAAACATTCATAACTGTAATAATAATTTGTATTTCCAGCAGTGCAGCAACTGTGTGCTTCAGGCTTTTAGCAGCAGGTGCACATCATGGCCACTAGATGTCCTGCTTTCCTCAAATTCACGGAAGAAGAGTCGCGGCTGTTTGGGAAAAAATCTGGGATTGAAAAACGGGAGCAGGAACTCAACACAGTTCAGTCGCAGTTTAAATCAATGAACTATGGATTATTGTGCTCCAGTCTCACATCACCTGTAGCACAGGGAGCATCTCCAACACTGGGAGCTGACTTTGTCTGCTGTGGACCCTCATCTGTCAGAAGGTGAGTTTGACGACTGTTTTTTTTTTTTAATCACGACAAACAATTTAAGTTGCAGCGAAAACTTGGAATTGTAGAGCCCGTAGACAATCTGAATTAATCCAGAAATATCAACACATGTAATTTAGTTTGTCTAACAGTTTTTGGCGACATCTTTCAGGGGCTGTCTAAGAGGATATGTATGTTTTAAAACTTGTATTTGTTTGACTTTAAACAACAATTTACTTTTTAAAAGTAGTTTTGTTTCTTCATAATAAACGCATACACCTGCATCATTGACCAAAACTAGAAAGTAAATTCAGTACAGCCACTTATAACTTAATTAATTTAACTTAGACTCTTCCTATTAATATTTCTGAATCACTTTTTCTTAGTGTTCCATTTTTCAGTATTTGTTTTGGGTGGAATTGTCACGTGCGTTACTTTTCTTTATTGACTTTATCAACTTTTATGATTTCCATGTAGTAAACCTGCCAAGAGAAAAAAAAAGTGCTTCCACATAATTGGCTTGATTGATGAAAAAGCCTTCATTCCTTCACAATCTGTTAAAGAAATCTCACTTAACATCTGTCTGGGGACTGAACCAGCTGTGGTGGTAAAACTGTTCAGTGCACATCTGGATGTAGACCCCATGTTTAAGGGTTTAGGGTGCCAGCCTGGTTTCAGTCCTCTTCGTGAAACACTCTCCTGAATAACTTCTGTCAAGAGACATTTGTGACTGTTAGACTGGGTTGGTCCGACAAAGATTAATTCAAAACCTAACCTCTGTTTAAATCCAGGTTTAGTGATGTGAACCAAGATTATATAGAGGTTAATCAATATAGAGATGCTGGCTTACCCAAATTGAAATAAATAAAGAATAAATTTGAGTGTTGCCTCGGCCTAGAGGAGGGAAAACCGTTAACTTTTGGCTGCTATGTATGTATTCCTTAAAATGTTATTGTTTGCATGCTAGTCTACTTTGAGAAAAAGTCTGTCCACTTTTTTAAATTAAATTTTATCTTCGTTTAGAATAAAAACTAAACTTAAGTTTAAATAAAGGTTTAAACATAATCTCTATTCACTTTAAGACACTTAACCTTCCTCAAATAAATGCACCGAAATCTATATCTTCTATATGGGTTTTTTACATTAAAGGCTGATTGATTTGATCAGATTTTTTTGTGGCCGTTATAAGAGCCCGCTGTCAGACACTTGTGGTGTTTTTGTAGTGGAAAAGTGATTTAAGTGTTGCCCAACAGGAGCAGGCTGCATGTTTAAAGCCAGATGTTTGGCACTGTAAAAGAGCAAATAACGCCCGTAAAGCTCTGAGGTCTGGACCTGGTCTGTCTTGTGGTTCTCGGCAGGTTTCTCTTTTCCCAGCAAGTCCACTCCACTTATACAGGCTGATCAAAGGTCCGATCCCTGCTGTTTCCACCTCTTTGCCCAGGATATGGTTTAGATCTACACCGGCATCTTTCCATTGTCTTCCTGAACACACAGGAGATTTGATATTACGTGATGTTTATAGCCAACCAACCACTGGGCTTGTTTGTGATCACCTGAGTGACTAATGTCTCATCATCACTACTTGCATCATGATCTGGTCACTGTAATTACCTTGTGGTTGGACTTCAGGTATCGGTTTTGAAATCTTGAGGTCGACACTGTCTAGAAGCCAAAGCGATGATTGTGGGTTTACCGCGGCAGGATGCATGCTGTGTGTCAACATGTAAAGCCTCCATTAGGCCCCAGGTGATGTTTTTTGAATCAGCAGCTTCTGTTGTTGATGCTTGCACACTGTGTTACCATGGCGATGACTAGTATGCACGAAATATCCCACAGTGATGGCTGCCATCATTATTTTGACAAATGTTGCAGTTGACCCTTCAGAAGTAGAATATGATGTGGAGGCCAGGACGTCTCTGCTTCACGACAATATTTTATTTAAAAGTGTATTTTCACACACATGTTACCTTTAAGGATTTGATGTTTGTTTTTTAAAATTGCTAAGAAGTTCAGTTGTTCAACATTTGTGTATTTTTCCTTCAAGTGTAATCTCTGGTGATGCTGCAGACGATGCTGTCATTGCTAATGTCATCCTCTGGCTTCATGTTTCCTGTGACAGCAGACAGTGTTTCAGTAAGATGCAGCAGCGACTGTGCTGACCAGCAGCAGCTCAACAAGTCACAACACTGGACAGCTGACAAGGGGTACACATCTGCACCACAGCCACTTCACTCACACTGGTTTCTTTCCTAATTTTTTAATTTTTTTTTTCAATTTCCTGCAGCCACAAGCTAGTTTTGAGGTTTATGCTGTGGCTCAGCTCTCTGACAGTGTTTGTGTTAGCAGCTGCAGCCTGGATGTGATACTGGTGTGAGTACGTAACCCTGGCTGAGTGTGCGATGTGTGGACCTGCCCTGCCCCTGTGTCTGCTGCTCTGGATTGTCGGGACGGCTGTTTCCAGGACGCAAGGTATGATCTGCATCCAATCTGAGCTTTTTGGTTCATTAAACTGACTGTAACTCATTTTAACAGCGTTTCAGATAGAATAAAAGTTGGACAAACCCCCAAAAGACGGGGCAAAAAAGAGAAAAATTTAACTTTGTAGAGTTCAGTGTCCTTGGTACTGAGTGCATTTTACTTCTATTTCTGATACTTAAGTATATTTTGCTGATCATATATCTGTACTTTTGAATGGAGGGTTTGTAATGGAATATCTTTGTATTTTAGTTTTGGTATTTGGAGCAAAATGCAAGCTACCTAGCTACCCCATCTATACCAATCATTACCATATATGTCACTTTTACAGGTCTAGCAACAACATCTGTATACTCTCTTCAAAATTTGGTTTTCTTTTCAACATAGATGGGCCTAACACAGTTTATCTAAATACAGGAAACAGCAAAGGAGGTTCTGCTGGTTACCAAGCTTGCTCAACTGTTATTGGAGCACAGAGCAAAAAGGGGCGGGGCTTAGGAAGAGTCAATTCTAGGTTACATGAAATTTCAATGTAATATGGTCTCTGTACTCAGGTGAGGTCATAACTACCGGCAGTCTGAGCACAGAGGTGGGTCATCGCTTGGAGCTCGGCTGTAACATCACCACGGCAACAGGCGCCACCGTCCGGCAGGTGCGCTGGCTGGACAGGCACACCAAGGCCCTCCTGACGTATGAGCCAAGCACACCTGTGCGTATCAGCCATCAAGACCCCAACGTGCAGCTGACCGCCTCCCACAACGACGGCAGCTACATCACCATCAAGACGGTGCGGCCTGAAGACGCGGGTTGCTACTACTGCGTCTTTGACGTTTTCCCCACGGGAGAGCAGGAGGGCAAGACGTGTGTCAGCGTCACTGGTCAGTCTGGTTTTCAAGCAGATCCAACTGTCTAAAAATGGCTACCATCAGAGTGATTGCAGTTGTGCTAGTACAGAACAGTCTTACATTAAATTAATCATTTTTGGTGCAGCCCAGTAAACGGATCCTTTAATAGTATGTTCCAAGATGATGAATCAGTTTTCGTGTTTGTTTTGGGATTTTGGTTCCAAGGTTCTGTTATCTTAAGGAACAAGCTCACACCTAACATTTAAACCTTTGTTCTTTTTTCCCCCACAAGGACAAAACCTTTTTTAACAGCGAGTGTTTGTTTTCCTCACTAGACCCCTTACAAGACAGGAAACAGAATCCCAGACCACCCACCACGAATCTTCCTGTTGTTACTATAAGCGTGTGCAGACACATTTTTTCCTCCTGTTTCAGCACAAGCAGCAGTTCCACAGAAATAAATCCACATACAGCAAATCACTTACAGTATCATCTTCATTTTCTTGATATAAAACATCACAAACGGCAGCATTTCCTTTGTCCCAGGTAAAGTCAGTCTGGAGGGCAACAAGACGGCCGTGAGCGGGCAGCCGGCCACCCTGTCCTGCTGGTACAACCTCCCTGAGAGGGTGGCGCAGGTGCTGTGGAGTAAGACGGCTGAGCAGGGCGACACCACCACCGTGGCCTCATACGCCAAGCGTGGCCACCGCATCATCAAGGAGCAATTTAAGAACCGGTTCAGCTTGAGCCGCAGCCTGGGCGACACCCAGCTGACCATCGAGTCGGTCAGGACGGAGGACGAGGCCTGCTACACCTGCGAGTTCCACACGTACCCAGACGGCACCAAGAGCGCCACCGCCTGTCTGTCTGTTTATGGTGAGCAACATTTCTTCTGATATATGTTTTGTTTTAATGTTTTATGTGTGTTTTATTTGTATATCTCTTGATATCTTACATCTTGTAAGGTTTTTATACAATAATAGCAAGATTCTGGTTTCACTAATAGTTGTCGAACTCATATAAGGATCTTCTATCTTGTTTTACAGTAACATATATGACTGACAAGTGTAAAAATGAAGTAAAATTTATCTATATTTCTCCCTGGCTGCGTACATTCTCCTCCTGTCAGGAGCATGTGCTTTCAACACTGAACAACTTTTGGATTATTTTCCAAGTGATCCTAATGTATATTGTACTGGAGATATACTGTAGGCTGTAGGAGAGGAAGTGTGTGTGTTTGTGTGTATGTGTGTGTGTGTGTGTGTGTGTGTATCCCAGATACAGTTCAGGAAAGGGAAGCCCTTTGTATAAACAAACCACAGGCAACCCTGAGGTGAAAGTTATTCCAGTCATTAAACTACTGTTCTGACCTGCTTTGGCGACGGCGCTTTGTGTCCCACGCCAACACTTAACCCCCGTCCGACTGTGCCGGAGAGGTGTAAACCACAAAAAGACAAGTGTGCCCTCTCTTAGATTTTTAGTAGTCGTGAGCAAACGTTCCAGGAGTGTGAGTGGCTGTTTATCCTCATGCATGTGTGTGTGTTTCAGGACAGGAGTGATCATGTTGACTGAGGGAGGGGGTGTCACTGAGGGGAGAGGGGGTGATTAATTTGGGATACAGCCCAGGGGATGAGTGGCTCACTGTTTCCCCAGACACAAGGCCTTCAGTGTGTGTGTGTGTCCTTCTCTTTGCTCTGCCAAACAAGCTTTGTCCGAACTGACAGAAGCAGAGATCCAGACGCACAAACACAACCACAGAGAGTTAGTAAAAGCTGCTTCGCCTCTGCTTTCTGCCGGCCTGTCGGGGGACAACTTGTGTCATTGTGTCCTCGGGGCAGAGAGATTGACAGGCGATGTGCTCTGTCTCTCCATCTCCATTATTAAGGCAGAGGAACAAATCTCCGCTTTCTGTTGTCTGTGGCTGCTCAGACAAAATGCAAAACAGCCGCCTGTATGAGGCAGAAAAAAACAGCAAGTGATGAAAATGACTCAAACAAAATGGCATGTAATTTACTGCTCCTTGAACTAACTAACCCTTCCTAAGTCCCGCCCCTTTTTGCTCTGTGTCATGTTGGCAAAATGTAACTAACTAGCTAACTAGCAAGTTATGTCAATTATTGCAGCCCAAAGAAAAAAGGACATAGGAAGGTTAATTTAATGACAAAAAAAGAGAAAATTTAATATAAGAGTAGTAATGAACACAATCTTTCTCTCACCAGTTTTACCCAAACCAGAGGTGACCCACGTGACCTCATCTTCAGGGGTCACCGAGGCCAACTGCACCGCCCAGTCCCGACCCGCAGCGGAGATCATGTGGAACATCGGCGGGGAAAACCGAACGCTCGGACCGCCCATTTCCTCTTCCTATGAGCAGGGCGATGGCACGACGGTGGTGACGAGCACGCTGCTCTTCCAATCGGGGCTGCTCAATGAGCTGTCCGTCAAGTGCACCGTGCACCATCCTGGTCTGACGAAACCCCTGACGGTGACCCTCAACACAAACGGTGAGGAGCTCGTGAATCCTCTTCTAGTTTTATCAGATTTAATGTTGTTGTCAGCATCAAGAGGTTTATGCTGACGTGTCTTTAGAAACAGAAAAAAAGCAGGAAATAAGTGATAAATATGTGACACATTTATCAACAGCTCACACCACTGATGTAGAGCATTTATTTAGGTACAACCTACTTTTCAGATACAGGTGGTTTCCAATTTGTTTTGCTAAAAAAGTGTATATCTTTGACAAAAAAAAATGCAAAATAGCCACCAGTATCAGCAAGAAAAGACAGTTTTGATGAAAACGACTAAAACTAAATGACAATGTATTTCTCATGGAAATAAAAGTAAAATTTGCTCTTTGCCTCAGTTGGCCCTTCCTCAGTCCCTCCCTCTTTTTTGATCTGTGTTCCAATAACTGTTGAGCAAGCTTGGTTTCCGTTGATGTTCGCAAAATTTCAGCCTTTTTGGCTTGTAACCCTCTGCAACAAACCCTGATATCTTTCAGTTGCTCCACCAAAGAGACATTTCAACACTTCAGATGATTAAAATAACAGTTTGACGCTTATAGAGGTAAAATAATGCAATATGTCACAAAAAAGAAAAGAAAAAGAAAAATGAATACATAGGCCTATTTGTGTTGCAGAACTTGGTTTCTTACACATTAATCATCTCACAAGCCCTCAGGTTTATCTTGTGAGCCTTTAGAGGTTTGGATTAAACCTGACTGTGCATTAAAGAGAATTTTGTCCCTTTTCATGTGGATGCTTAGTCAGTGTTGATGGTAAATATAGTCAATTTAAGCAATAAATTGTGCGCTATATTGAGAAAGCTGAGTTCTTCTGCTGCAACTGCAGACTTTTTCAGCTTGGATTTCAAGCCTCTACTTCTGGGCAGCCAGGGGACGTGCTAGATGACTATTGTTTGTCACCTAACACTATTTTTTGGCCAATTATTGTAAAAGCTATAGGCCAGGGTGGTGATACAGGGCAACATGAACATCAGTTTGAGTTTTCTTGGTCAGTATAACAAGCGCCAAAGAAATTCTTGCTATAATTGACTACATTTACCATCAACACTGACTGGACACCCACATGAAAAGTGGTGATTTTTCCCTGTAAGTAGTTAGAATTATACTGCATTCATGTGGGGGGAAGTTCTTTGGATTTGTGGTGTGTTTATGAGCTTTTAAGTCACAGCACCAGTACAGTCCCTTAAACCATTAAAATCTGACTTGTAATCCAAGTTATTGCTCATTAACAACTTTTATAACTAATGTAGGTCATTCTACATGGACAGCAACTAACTTTTACAGCTGAACACCATCGTACAAATTGCATGTGAGCAAAAAAATTAATTTTCCCCCAAATACCTTTTGTCACAGGACACATGGGTAACATTTATAGTGATAAAATCAATATGACATCATGTAACATCATGTGCAGTTAAATAGCGTTGCAGGAGGGAGTTTAGGTGCACAAGAAACAGGCCAGAAGCAAAATTAGCTGGCTCAAAATGTTGCCAAAAACAGGTCCTTCTTCCCATCTTTCGGTGCTGAGGTGCAGAACAAAGAAGCCTTTTGTTTTCCACATGTGTGCGCTCTGTTATTTTTGTCTCGGGTTGTTGTGGCTGCTTTGATGGGGTCCTGAATCCTGTAATGTCACGGCATACGAGAAGGATTATTTTTCTCGTACCACAGCACCTAACATGTTCAGTCCAGATGTCTTAATCTTACACACTGTATTTTTAAAACATAAACGGCGCTGTGAATTAAATGTTTAAGTGTGTGTTTGTGTGCTGCAGTGGGTCCAGCCATGGTCATCCTGCTCTCAGTGTGCGGTGTGGCAGCCGTCCTCCTCCTGTGTCTGTGCGTGTGTCTCTGCAAGTGCTTCATCTGCACTGACGGTGAGTCCAAACTCTGCCGCTTCACAGCCCCTCAAATTTACCCTTCAAAGCCACAATCACCAATCGTAAATGACTTCACAAAATGTATTTACAGCTCGTGTTGAGGTGTCATTTAATTACAATCTGATTTAATCCACATAAAACACTTCTGGAGGAGTACCAGTGCTTGCAGCAACAAGGTCATGCCATTGCTCCGGTGGTTTTTCAGAGGAATTCTGGGAAGTGCAACGGGTGGTTGCAAAAGGGTAAATCAGAGCATGTCATCAAAAAATACTGTAACTTGTGTTGTGAGAGTATGTGAAGGTGGATTTCCCCGTGTCAGTTTCAGTAGCTCAGGAAAACGTGGGTTGAAGAAAGTGAATAAGGAGCACTTTGAGCAATTCCTAATGTTGGTCCTGACTGCTGCAGAGTTCAGCAGAGGACTGAGGTTTTTTTCTGGGCAGCTCTCAGGAGGGACTGTGTAACCGTGTGAATGAGAAACAGAGCGACAGAAAAGAGCAACAGCGACTGAAAAAACACAGGCTGAGCGTTTTATTCTGCACACTTTTCTTTCTTACACCATCATGGGAGGAAAAGCGTTCAGCTGATGCAGTGCTTTGTTTGTCTAGCGGCCTGTCGCGCTGGCCAAGTTTTGAGTGCCTCTTGTCATTGCAGTGATTATGGTGTTCACATTTCATCTGGTTACATAAACAGAAAACATCCAGGGATTTTATGAACCCTGACAAGCCAAGTAGGAAACCCTGGGTGATAAAATGTTTTCAGTTAAAAGAAGTACTTAAAGCTGCTGTAATCAATATTTTTAAATGGGGGTGAAAACCCCACAGAGAATTATCATCCACCTCTGCAGCGTGCAAGCATCTTTCAGCTCGTTGTTTTGGTTTTTCTGGACAGCAAGTGTATTATTTCGGTTCACTCTTGCTGCTCTCATCAGCATCTTTTCCAGGTGCAACTGTAAAAGACAAATTTGGGACAGCACTCTGTGACGTATCACATCACATTTAGACTTTCTATTTCATGTAATTTAAGAAGAAAAATTCATTTCCAGGAAAAAAAGGTGAGATCTCAATAAATAATTAGATTTATCAGATATTTAACAAATGATTCTGGGTTTCCTTGGAAATTTTTAACATCACAATGTTACAAACTTTGGGGAATTACCTCATCCAAAGTCTGTGGAAATGTGGACTTATGAAAAGTGTTTCCAAAAAGATCTTTCAAAACAATAATAACTATTTGTTCTGGAGAAGTGCCGAAGTTCTGTGAAATTCAGCTGCTTTGACAATTCGTTGTCTGGAAAAACAGGAAGTGAATATGGCGTAGGTGCGTTGGTAAAGTGAGGGCGAGTAAGAGCGTCATCACACCTTGAAATGCCTCACATTTCACTCTCTAAAGGTCAACTTGCAGCTACTTTCCACACCGAGGTGTCAGGAGGGATGCTTAGTCATCAACACTCTCTTGACACCTTGTCCAACAATCCTCTCTGCGTGTCCCAGAAACGGTGTGGTGCCAGGGTGATGTGGCGTGTGTGGAGCGCTGCCCACTTCCCCTTTATCATAAATTTTCTGCCCGCTGGGGAGAGGCGGGGAAAACCGAAGGTATGGCGGCAATGACAGAAGACTTGGCTGACATCGGTGCCTCTGCCGGCCAAACAAAAGTCACGGCCGTAAAAAAAAGGAAGAAAAACAAAAGTGGGAGCTGATGTCTCAAGGTCAGGACGGTCCCAGGGCTGCTCTCGATTTGGCAATGTACAATTTGGCTTGTGTCACCAACCAAAGTCGTATGAGAAATCCCAATGAATATAAATACTTGTACTGGCCCTCGAAAGGTTTCTCATGTCCATAAGCTTTTCTGGAACAATTCTTTTCTTAATCAGATGATTCATGAGCTTCCTTTTCCCTTCGGTTCCTCCTCGTCTTTGTTTTCCTAAGCGATAAAAAAGCAGAGGGCACATATTGTACGCCCACATTCCTCACGTCTTAAAGATGCAACGCCATTGACACGTCGCCTTAATTCCTACATTCCTCGTCACCTCATCGTGTCAAGATCCAAAACCAACGCTCGCCCACATGGGTCACACACAACAAAGGCCTCAACAATGCTGTCGATTTTAATGTCAGGTCTCGACTCTCTCAATTATTGTATCTGTGCATGTGATTAATGATGTTGTGTTGCTCAAGTACTTGTGGGATATCTTGAAGAGATTGCAGCTGGGTCACTGCAAAAATAGATTTTTCTCATCAGAATAAAATCTCCTGTTTGCTTGAGACTTTCCACATGTCTTGAAAGTCTTTGCCCAAGTTTCCTCGCTTTCCAACTCCGTGGATCCTGAGCAGAATAACAAGTGGCTGTGCTGATTGTCTTGAGCGAGCAGCCAGAAGAAAAAGACCCCCTTTCTCCGTCTAATCCCTCGGACTGTGGACGAAGGCAGACACGAGGGGCCTTGAGGAGGGAGCGGTGACGAGAAGGAGCGGAGTCCGAAGTTGAAAGCCTGCCCAGTTGATAACAAGACCCCTTCTCACGCTCGACTGTACAGACACACACTTACGTACTCTATTCTCAGTTGTAATCCGGCCGAGATGTGTCAAGCGACAGGCTTTTACTGTGATGTGACTCAGATTGCTGTTGAAGGGAAGAGAACCGTGATGCAAAGTGTCTCAAGTCCTTATTTGGAGCTGACCAGATTCATTTTGTCATGTTTTGAAGACGTTTTTGATTGCATCACGCTCACAGCGACAGCTTACAGAGGCTGTTTTGTGAATATTATCACACATAGCAGGATCTTACAACTCTGATCTCACAGCTGGGAGCTGCACATCTGGGTACTTTGCCCTTGTGTTGTGCTCCCAACCCTTTTTGGGTGAAAGTAGCCCCTCTAATTTGACTAGAAACAAATGCGAATTCAGAGATCTTTGCCAATTCAGTAGCATAAAATTAGAATAATGGATTGTTTTTTAGCGAGTAGAAGCCAAAACAATTATGTTGTTGCAGACAATTGTCATTGTTAGATGAAAAGTATGTCCTTTCAGTCTAACTTATTGAGTCTCCAGGTAATGTATTTCTTGAGATCTGTCACTTTTTCTGTCCTTAAGTCACTTTATTTTGCTGTTTTGGTAGTCTGTCCAATGTGACATTACTGAAAATGAATTACATTGCTGTGTCAAACCACTGTCTCCATTTTGATAGCTTTTTTGTGCTTTTTACACAGCCTTTTGCAACAAAGCAAGAGAAGAAGAAAATATGTCAGTTTCAGACCCACTTCCTGCATTAATATAGACTAGGGCAGCTCATTTTACTGTCAGACCAAACTCCATTCTAAAAACAGGTGTCTTAGGGCCTGTTTTTCACAGTGAAATCTTCAGCTACACCATCGCTAAGACTCTCTCCTGGTTTGCTTCGATCTACAGAAACAATCAGCAGACATGCCATTTACTCAGTAAAGTAAAACTGTATGTTGGCAAATATTTAAAGTGTGTCTGAGCCGTTCAGCTGCAGAAGAACCCGCTGTGGATGGCCTCAAAAGTTGTGATGTCTGCGGCTGATGCTGAACCACCAGCTGGCCACAGAGGCTTTTGTGGTTCCTCCCGAATCGGTGGGCGTCACTCAGCCTCTGCCTGCTTCAATCACGGCTGGGAAGGAGGGCCGAGACCTGAGGTTCTTCCAGTAAAGGTCTGCCGGTCTATTTGTGTCCCGTGTTTCCATGATTTTCTGGCGTGGCCGGGTGGAGATGTACAGACTATAAGGTACGGTGGTGGCACGGCTACAAGGACAGGAAGTTAACCACAGACAGGAGGCTTTTATTCATGAAAGTCAATGTTTTCAGTGGCAACCTTCAATCTGTAGCGCCGCGGGAAGTGTGGGGGAGTGACCACATCCGGTCCAGCACACAAACATGTAATTGAATTATGAGGACAGAACTGAGGGTTACACTGATTGCTCTTTAGAGATTAGAGGTAGAAAAACACTAAATTAAGTGATGATATCTTAAAAGAAGTTGTGAAAGGGATGGTTTGGATTACTCAGTGTGGGGTTGTATGAGGTCAGTGTAAAAGCTACAGTAGGTCGACACAGCACCAGTTTGGAGAAGCTGAGAGGAGCACCAGCATGGAGGCTAAGTGATGCACGGCTATGGACGGGGTCACAAACAAAAGTTATTCAAGCCACTTACAAAGGATCCATACACTATATTTA
>JAJHUR010086313.1:0-10729 GCA_027495735.1 Lutjanus campechanus | reverse complement strand
CCTGCCTTTTAGAAACTGGATACAGATGGGGGTAGTGCTAGGGCAGTAAGGATTTTTTCTTACTGCCGTGAAGACAATTAATTACGTTCACCTTATTGGAGAATGCTGTTATAAGAGTACTGTGGCTCCTTTAAGGAATAAAGCGGTGAGTGCCACTGATTGGGCACAGAGAGAGCGAGCGGCAGACTGACAGCGCAGCTCATTGCAGAGCAGAAACTGAGCAGTAAGTTGTCACTCTGTCGCTAAATGGTTACCAGTGTGTCAGTTAATAAACACTGCAGCTTCTCAAGACCAAGAAGAGTCTCGTCTGTTATTTCTGCTGGAAAAGAGAAGGAGGTTAACTCTGAAGTAAGTTGAGTCAGAAAGTCTGACCATAGCATTACTTTTGTGCCTACAAGGTTAGCTCCGGTGCGATCCGACCACTTTCAGAAACTTTGTAAGCCAGCCTTGAACTGCGGCGTCATTTTGGAGACGTAGTAAAATAAACCCATAATCATAAATCCAACACTGAATAACTTCTGTAACGTTGAAAACAGTTGTTGTTGTTAACATGTTCTTAACCATCCACTGGCAATCCCACGGTTATTGTCACACCTCTAGGTTGGGTTATTGCACTAAGCAGGATTACTCAATTATCCAGGTATCTTTTTTTTTTCTTTTTTTTTCTTAAAGATTATTTTTTTGGGCTTTTTGAGACAGCTGAACGTATGACAGGAAAGGGGGCAGAGAGACTTGCAGCAAATGGGCCATGGGTGGGAGTCAAATCAGCGACTGCTGCAGAGGACTAACAGCCTCAAGGACACGGGGCGCACGCTCTTCCAACTGAGCTATAGGGGTGCTGGGCCCATCCAGGTATCTTTTAAAATAGCATGCAACAACTTCTCTGAACATGTGTTAATAAACATCAATAATCAATACTTATGACTACTTGATGCCTAATATATTCAAGCTTAGTTTTACAAATTCAGAGGGCTGGGCTGATCACCTTTCATTTATGGACCAAAATTTGTCAAAAGTTTGTAGTTTCAGTGGTTAACTACGTGTTTCTGTCTTACTGAGTTATTTTTCTTTGTCTGATTAATCTCAGTATTTCTGCCCCTCAATAATCAAAACATCAAAACTTCTATTTATATCTGTGATAAATTTAGATGTTTCTAGTGTAGCTACACTGGCATTAGTTAGCAGAGAAACATTACATCCATTGTAACAATTTCTCGATCAGCAGTGTCTTCGTTTGACCAGGATACAATGCGTCCATAAAATATGTCATAAAAGAGTCTCTTTCCCCCTCCCCTTCTCTGGCTCATCTGTAAAAAGTAACTAACATCCTCATTAAAGTCATGTCATACACACTTCTGCAATATTGGAAAGTTCTGACAACATCACCTTCTTGATGAAAAGAACTACAGGAAATGTAAACACTGAAGCTGCCATCGTTGGCAGTTACATCCTGTTGTATGTGGATTCACGTGTTAATGAATGTGTAACACGTATTAAATGGTGTCACTACAGTAGAAGTAACTATCTTTGAATAATCACTCCCAAGTTGAAATATCTTTTTTTCCCCCCTTGTTCTTGCCATTCTGTCGACATGGTGTGAATGCAGAATCATGCTCAGAGGTAATGTGCATCACTGCCGCTGCCAATAGCACTCTGTGAATGTATTATGTAGAATCTAGCTATCCCTTCCTTCTCTGAAACCCAATGAAGAAAAAAAGTATATAGTTGGAGCAAAGTGTCTCATTTGTATTCCAGGCAGATGTATGGAACTTAGAAGTCTAGCTTCTGGAATACATTGACGTGTGTGCTGCTGTACTCTAAGTAACCCTGACGCAGCAAGAAGCTAGTGTCAATGAATGAAACAAATTAAAGTAAGAATAGGACTTATTTTTTATCAGTCAGTCAGTCAGTCCCACACATGCCCAATCTGGGAATGAACTTAAGTCAGTAAACCTTGTGTTAATACAGTTTAAGTGCCCTTGAACAAGAAATTAAGAACCCAACTAGCTTCATGTGACTGCTGGTCAATAACTGACCCTGACCTCTGGACTACCTGTCATGAGAGAAGAGCAGAAAAACAAAACAGTTCAGTTGGCTGATATTATCGACCTGATATTGGCCTATCACAGCTTTATCAGTCTATATCAGTATTGCTGTATATGTTGTCCAATATGCACCCATATTTTTTTATTTTTTTTGCCAGAACATAATGCAGATTCTTTTTGATGTCTTTTTTTTTTGTTTTTTAAGGCAACAGTTTATGTATATTTCATCATTTCATGGATATTTTTGGTCTATTTGTGTTATTTCTTATTTGTAGTTATTTATGATTATTAAAAACACTGGTGAGAGTTTACTGTCTCAGTGCCCTGGTGTTATTTTTTGACAATAAAGTTTATTTTGAAACTGTAAAACATCTCGCATGTTTGAGGGATCGCTGCAATATCACCCAACATTTCCATATCAAAATTTTTTACTCCCTAATATCATTATCGGCCCCAAAAATCCAGTATCTGTCGGGCTTTAATAGGAATTAAACTAATGTCTGCCTTGTGTATGTGTGTTTATGAGTGTGTGTGGTTATGTTCGTGTGCGTGTCTGTGCGAGAGTGCGCGTTGACATTGATGAATGAGCCCTACATCAGAGCAATCTGCTACCACGGCTCTATAAAACAACCACAAATCACTTCAGGAAACATGTTTTTGAAGAGGCCCTCCAATGTCAGATGTTGTCTTGTGCGAGTGTGCATAAATCAGAGAGGATAGGCTTGTTTGTGCTGTGTGTGCGTGACTACGTGCGTACGACTTGCACAGTTTTCTTATATTGCCTCCGTTGAATCCACTGTATCTGAAAGAAGTGACGGATTAGTCTCTCCAGACAATAGTTTACAAGCACCAACAATTCTCTCTTTTCAACTCTACTGAATGCAATTCACCTCAGTTCAACTTTGCCCATTGAGATATGCATTTATATTACTTTTTTGTTCAATGTTTAAAACAAACTACAATATTTAGCTTATTACAGCTTGCAGCCACTGGGAGCAAGAACCAGTCACTGAACCATGTTCATTCTTTTGTGACAGTAAAAGAAATGAGAATGTAAAATTGCTCCTGAATTGAATGTGTGTTTGTAATGAAAGATTTGTTGCTGACTTGTGAGCATGTTAGCCACATGGCTGAATAGATAGCCATGTCGGTCAGTTGGTCTGTAGGTTGTTCCACCACAGTCATCTAGATTGAGATAGTGTGTGGACCCACCATTAAATCTGACTCACACATCATCAAAGCTATCAAATCGATCATGTTTCATTTACTGCCATCATCAAGTCAAAATGATTCTAAAACTTGGCAGAAGAAGCGTGTTATTCACCACCCAGCCTAATTTGAATGATTACAAAAATGCTAGATATATAAATTAGGTCTTAAAATCATGAAAAATTGTCTCAAATGTTAAATTTCACACAGTGCTCCGTCTTTCAGCTTTTTTGGACTTGCACAGACATGTTTGAGCCACTACATCCAGAGGACACTGACCTCTCAACTCAATCAATTATCGTCAGTCTGCAAAAGGAAGGCATTTTTTTCTGCTTTTCTGCATCTGGTTGTTGGAACTGAATTGAGCAGTTACTACCCGTTGATTTGGACTGAGAAGTTGAGGCTCCGTTGTATCACCGAGCCATAGTTTTAGTGTAATTCAATTACATGTAACTAGTTACATGTAATTGAATTACAAAATCAATGTTGATTGTAATCTGTTAAAGTTACTGACAAAAATATGTAATTAAATCACAGTTATTAATAAAAATGTTGGTTACATTACAAAGGGGTTACATCCAGGTATTCTTTTAGGGGTTGCCTGGAGGAGAGCTGCACTGTTGTGGTTTATTTTAAATTCAATATTTAATCCACATTCATTGTCAATCCATTGCTTTCCATCTTGCATTAGTCCAGAGTTGCAACAAGCCTTTACTGAGAGACTAAATAATCTTCAAAATTATGTGTGCCTGAAGAGTGTAAACAGGCGTATATCGTCTGGCTGACACAGAGGTTGCTGCTGCACGTTGGCGTTGATCAAACTTAATATATAGTTGTATTTCACTCTCACTGTTGTCAGGCTCAAAGTCGCAGAGCACATCCCTGGAGGTTGCATGCAAACCGGCAAGATATGAACAGAAGAAAGAGGTGCACAGCTCAGCTAGGTTAGCAAGACAGACAGAAGCACTGCAAGCTAGCATGAAAACTTAACGTTTCTGTTATTTGCTGATATTAAGCATGAGGAGGAGAAAACGTTCACCTGATGGCTGTTCCCGCAATTCACTCTCATTGTGTTTTCTTTCTTTTTTTTGTGACCAGAAGGATCGCTCCACTTTGTCCTCTCATCAGAGTTGTAAACACTGATGCTCGCTTTGACATGAGGGGGAGGCAGGGAGGCCTTACACAACTACTCAATGAACTGTTTTGCATCATATCTTACAAAACTTTTCAGATTATGTAGAAAGTTCATCTTTTCCTATATGTGTCATAGTTCCAATGACAGCCCTTGACTCTCTCTCGCTCTGTGTGTGTGCGTGTGTCTATGGGGTAAATAAGGTCCAGTTTGACAGTTACCTTCACTGTGTGCTGAAGGGCAAAAGCCCAGCGTCGCTTCGCCCCATGGGAAATATTCCTGTTCTAAACCTGGAAACAGAGTGGAGATTGTTCCTTTCATCTCCCTCTCTCGCGCTCCCTATTTTCTCCCCACTTCGCGTTCCCTCTCCCAATCTCTCCCCCGCTTTCCTCCACTCCCTAACTCTCTCTCATCTCTCTCATAGCACCTGTAATTCCTGCTTTCTCCCCTAATCAGATCCTAATAGGAAAAAGCTTGCAGATGTCAGCACTAGTTAATTAACGCTCTCTTCCTCTTCCCTCTCCCTGTCTCTCTCAATCTCGAACTCTCTTACACACACTGCACTTATTATTTCATAGCCAGAGCGAGCAGTGAGAAGGCCTGTTGTGATCTGTTATGCAGTAATACAGTGAATTCTGAAGGGACGAGGTGATTACTGAGCAGCCAGTAAACTCTAGGTCAGTCATTTGAACACAATATTAAATTCTTCTCCAACTTGCTTTGCTTTGGGACTGATACATTAACCTTTTGGAGCTTCCAAGGCATTTTATTTCATTTTATTTATCAGCCAAATATTCAATTCATTCATTTTCTGATTCTTATCCAGGGCCGGGTTGCGATGACAGCAGGCTAAACAAGATAGTCCAGACGTCCCTCTCCCCAGCTCCTTTTCTAACTCCTCCTGGGGGATCTCAAGGCATTCCAAAACCAGATGAGATATATAATCATTCCAGCATCTTCTGGGTCTGCCTGGGATCTCCTACTGGTCGGACATGCCCAGAAGATTTCCAAAAGAAGGTGCCCAGGAGGCATCCTGGTCAGATGCCCGAAACACCTCAACTGGCTCCTTTTGATGCCAAAAAGCAGAGGATCCACTCCGAGCTCCCACCGGATGTCTGAGCTCCTCGTCCAATCTTTAAAAATGAGCCCTGCAGCCAGCAGCTGCTTGTATCTACCTTTTGGTCACTATCCAAAGCATAGGTGAGGGCTAGAACGTAGCTCGACTGGAAAGCTTTGCCTTCTGGCTCAGCTCCCTCTTCAGTCCGCTACAATGCCCACATTTCACATCACCCTTCCTAATTCACAAAATTGAATGGCAATATTGGCAAACTGTAATTTTTAAATCTTAAGTTAAAGGTCAAAATAGTGTTACACTGTGAGAGCAACGATAAATGTGTGTTCTGAGTTTGTCATACCACAGAAACATGTGCTATTAACCACCCAGCCACATTTAAATGTGGGGATGGTCCTTTGTGTGTCGGTTGGTGGGGCTTATATAGTGTCTGCGGAGCCATGGCTCAGAAACATCAGTGAGCCATATTTCAGGTCTGCCCAAAAAATCCTGAACCCAGAATGTTCATAAACAATAGTCCAACCAGTCTAACTCTACAATTCAGTACTTAAATAGTTCTCAGTCTTCGGCAGCTATTATGTTCTAACATGTATAATGTGTTTAGAAGAAAAACCTTTCCGGGACTTCAATGGCCCGGTGGCTCGTGGTCACAAAAAGTTAATCTGGGCCAAATAAGTTCTGATTCTTGAACTGGTTCTGTTCACGATCCTTGGAATCTTTGTGCTATCTAGTGAACCAGCCCGCATTTCCACCAGTTTTAAGTTGAAAATTTTTAATCAACCGAGGGCCTTGCCCACTGCACAACAACCTGTAGAATATGACACACGCACTTAAGTTCCCAAGAAAAACTTGCTATTCTTGGTTCCAGCTGCAAACCAACTTTTCAGGTTCAGAACCAATTTGCTTTTGGTAGAAATGCTCAGAATGTTTCAAAATTAGGTGCTTGAACTGTGTTGATGGAGAAGGCCTACCTGTGGCCACCAAATATTCCATATGGCCGCTAGGTTTTTATCTCCATACTCTCCATAGCAAACATACTGGCTAGCTGCAGACATATTGGGTCTACTGAAGTATGAGTTTACTAATCCTGCTCAAAATGCTACCAAGGTCCTTACAGAGGACTATAAATAAACAAAGCAGCAACAAAAATTTAGGAGTGAATGGAAGTAGGAGTTTAAGTGGCTAGAGTATGACAAATCTAAAAATGTAATGTACTTCAGTGTGTGCTGCCAGTTTCCTTAACTAGCCGAGAAGTCCAACTCATTTTTCATCAGGAAACGCAGCATCACAATTCATGGAAAAAGTGGACTACGCAAGTATCACAGTAACGGAAGGCTTTGTTAAATTGCATTAAATTAGCTTATTGGCTTGCTGGCACGTGGGGCCTTTTTTTTAATTTTTTTTTTTTAATATTAGCATCTATCCCTGCCTATAAAACTAGAAGTGATCCAGGTAGCTGCCATTCATTTTCATTTTCTCTAGGTTTGTTCATGAATTCGAATGAGAGGATTAAACTCAACAAATTAACAAATAAATTTCCTCAATTTGTCTGTGATGATGTCAAGCTCCCTGTCCTGCAGTACAGTCTTGTTTCTTTTTCTCAGTTTCTATCTTTTAGTCTGTATTTATGACCAAATCTGGTTGCAGTCTTGATAAATGCTCATATTTTCTGTGACTGCAGAGATAGGTGACACGTAGTTTAGGATTTCTAACTGAACCCAAACGTGACCTGGTCATATTACCTTTAGCCTGAAGGAGGAAAATTCCTTCACAATACAAACTTTATATTTTAAATGGAGTAATGGAACAGGCACATATGAAGTGACTGATATAACTACACATTGTAATACAAGAGAAACCTTGCTCCTTTAACACAGATTTTATAAATATATTTATATTGTAATTAGAAGTAAATCATTAATATTTGCTGAGGCAGTGCGCAGCAGCTTTATTGTTAAATTGTATTTTAAGAATACAAATAAATCCATGGGGGCTGCTGTAAACCTACTTTGAGAGCTGGTTCATAATTCATCCTGAAATTCTGCGTTAATTCCGTGACATTATGTAACCAGACAGTTTTGGGCTGTCATCCATCCAAACAGCTAATGCGTGGTACAGTATGAAATGTTAATGAGTGAGTGTGATGTTATTCTCTGTGACCCTTTCACAATCTTGCTTTATAATTGCCCACAGTGTAGCCCCTGTCAGATGCATGTGTGCGTGAAATACACACACGCATTTGCCCGAGAAACTCGAGACTAACATACATCCAGTACATCAGACATACTACATGCTTTACATTTACAAATACCACGCATGGACAACACATGTACATGTACTCTGTTGCCCGAAGTAGCCAAAGATGTATGTACACACATACATTGCCCTAAGTTCAAGGGGAACTATTAGAGCTTAATAAACATACAACAAGTGCAGAGTCATGGCTGAGGCATGACCAAATAGATCTGAACAGTCTGAAAGAAAGTCTCAGTGCGGGCTTTTAAGAAAATATGCTGCTTTGTAAAATTAATAAGGAATCACATTTTCTCTTTGTGAACATACATTCCGCTGCTCGGCTGGAAGTGTTTGACTATGTCTTTTTAATGACAGCATCTGCCAAAAAGCTGGTGTGACTTTCCGTCTTGCTGCCTCCACAGCTTTCTCTCGCACGTCTTCCCGTCCTCTCCTCCCACGTCTTTGTTTGATTTTCCTCTATGACTCTCCATCCTCTCTCTCCACTTCTTCCTGTCCTTGTTTTAGCATTCGACTCTCTCACACACACACACATACACACATACACACACGCACAACAAAACAAAAAAAAAGCAAGTTTCAAACCAGCATTTTTTAAGACCATTGATGTGCTAAACGCGTAATCTAAACACATTTTGGAGACTCCCATCACTGCTGGATACTTATTGCTGTAGTCAAAAGTGAGCAATACAACAGGCAACAAGGAGAGAAGTATAATGAATAAAATTAAATACATTATAGTCACAGAAATCTGCATGATACTGCACGCACATATTGCAAAGAGAGTCGTTTTTTTTAAGATAATACCTAATAAATTTAACAACCAGCAGCATTTCCTTAACCAAATGAAGTCTTTCATTTCAAAACAAACGCCGCCATGTGAAGCATTATGCATCTTTCCAATCATCAAAATCTCATTATCATTATAGCTCTGTCTTTTATGGAAGAGCACGAGGAAGAAGATCATTTCTGTCCCTGCGATTAGCTTGAAGAATTCATTTTTCATTTACTGTAATGGCTTATTCAACTTCTGCAAAGTTTGTAACCACATGCAGAGAGTCTCTAAGCAGTTAGACTCACACGTCAGTCTCTAAACACTACAGACTGAAGACAATCTCCCAGTTTTTGCTGTTAAAACTGTGTAATTAGAGAGTTTTAAAACTGAGGAGAATAGGGGCAGAGCATTTTTTCTTTTTCTATATTTTACTTGTGTACAGCACAATACGTATGTGATCAAAACACCTCAACATCACTTTTGACTTCATGAGGACTTTCATGTGTCACAATGTGTTTCTACCTGTGTTTTCTGTGGGTGTGTGTTTGTGTAGTGAGAGTTTCATACCATCCATTACAAAATGGCAAAACAGACACTAATAACTGATATAGAGGGAGAAAACCCATGAAGGTCTTCATGTAGAGTGGAGCGTGGAATTGACATTTCCTCCTTATTACACCACAAATCATCACCTGTGTGGGTGTGTGTGTGTGTGTGTGTGTGTGTGTGTGTGTGTGTAGGTGTGTGTGTGTGTGTGTGCGTGCACGCACATGTGCTGCTCACAATAGATTAATTTATGAAGTCTCATACTTGCACAGCCTATAGAAAATTGCCTGCAATTCATCACCCTTGTATCCCAGGTGAACCACACACACAGGCTTGGGGAGTCACAGATTAACTGTAATAGGATTTCGTAATTAGCATACAAAAAAAGGTAACTACTTTATTACACTTACAGAAAAAAAGACCCATCAATCCCTCCGTCCATCCATCCAGATGCAGATTACAGTTCAAAAGTTTCAAAAGTTGTCATGAAAGGTAAATCAGAATGCTATTTATTTCCTAATATTAATGTGTTTCCTGTAAAAACAGGCAATCAGGGAGGGAACTGTTGCAGTAGCTAACAGTGCTGAATAATAATAATTGCAAACCCCTCAGCCATGCAGCTACAGATAGCAGTCCATTAACACCACTGATTGGGAGCTCCAGTTATGACAAGACTGAGACTGAACACCGCCTCTGAGACCAACGGAGGTTTGATGACAGGGAATACCGTACGAAGGTGATCGTCCTTACTGGATTTGACTACGTTAGCTGTGCAACTAGTGGTTAGCTATGTTAGTAACAAATAATGCTATCATGATGCTCAGGAAAGCATCAGGAAAACTGGTAAATGACCTCCGTACTGTATTCCTTGTTGGTTGTGTTCAGCCCCAGTCCAGCGTGTTCACTGGGAGGCTGGTGCCTGGTGGCACACATTTTGGAAGACACACTGAAGAACCATACTGTTGCTGGCTAGCTAACTAATTAATCCGCACCGCTAAAAGTTGATGACTGATTGCCAGGTGGGTGTTGTGATAGCCACCTTACAGAAAGTCATGATGTAGCCACCTGACAGAAAGTAATCCTCATTGGTGGCTTTCATTATTAACAAGGGCCCCTCCACACTCTCACCACTTATCTATTAGATAGATAGATAGATAGATAGATAGATAGATAGATAGATAGATAGTTTGACAAAAATGCCCACAGGCAAAGCTAAAAAAAAAAGAACATTTCAAGTGATTCGTTGTTCAGAGCTTAGCCTTCAGGATGATCCACATTTAAGGGGGAACAAACTCTTCTTCTGCCTCAAGTGCGTTTTATGTTTTTGCCCCAATATACAGCAGCTTAACAGGGCTGACAACGGCCAAACCAAAGAGTCATTCTGAGGTCCTCTGAGGGCACTGTGCACGCCGTTTCCTCCAAAATCTCCACACTCATTTATTGTGTGCGCATGTGTGTGTGTTTTTCTGTGATTATCCATGTACAGTATGCCTCTGTGTGTGTGTGTGTGTGTGTGTGTGTGTGTGGGTCTTTGCGAGATGGGGAGCAGAACTGCTTCTAAGTCTAAGTGACAACTGTGTCCAGAATGTCAAGCAAACTGTCGCAGGGACAAAACCTCAGGGTCACTCAGCCATCTGCTGTTGTTCCTCATGTATATGTATGTGTGTGTGTGTGTGTGTGTGTGTGTGTGTGTGTGT
>JAJHUR010086312.1:0-27773 GCA_027495735.1 Lutjanus campechanus | reverse complement strand
ATCCCTCATATCCTAGCAACGGTAGTCAGTGTTGGGCAGATTTTGGTCTATTTCTACTTGTGCCACCTGTGCTTTCCTTTCACCTGCTTATTTATTTATTTTTTTTAGTATTATGTCTTGAGGCTTGCACAGGGAGGACATTATATTGTGCGATATGAGATTGAAACAAAACTCAAAGGCAAATAAAATGATCCCTTCTCAAGGAAACAAAAACATGAGTAAAACTGAAATAATAATATCTAAATCAAATATTGACTAATACTCTGTGTGTTTGTGTGTGTGTGTGTGTGTGTAGCTGTAGTGGAGGCCTGTGTGCTCCATGGACTGAAGCGTCGTATCGCAGGCCTGCTGTGCAGTAACAAGGTCGCAGCGCTTTTTATGAAGGCGGCAAAAAGCTTTTCGCCTGCTGAGGAACTCTGCCACAAGGTCCAGGAACTTGAGCAGCTTATCGAAAACAGGTGAAATGTCAACTTCCCTCTGTTTTCTAGTCAGTCTACACTTTATTTGAAGGGGTTTTTGCATAAGTCAGTCATTACACTGTCAAAAGTTGACATTAACATTATTTGAGATGTCTTTGTTATGACAAGTTGACATGATCAAACTTAAGGAAACTGTTTAGTTTTATATTTTAACATTACACTATACTGTGCTTTGTGGTTGGTTTTGTTGGCTGTCTTGAGACCATTATAAGCTCAAGTAAAGTGGTACATTTCGGACTTGTCATAAAGATGTTGTTAAGGTTTATTACACCTACATAAGAGCAGACAGCGGTTAGCGTACTAGAGCAACGAGTAAAATAGCAAACCGACAGCTTTATGACAAGTCCAAAGAGTACCACTTTAGTTAATGTCCAGAAAATCATTTGTGACACCATTACAAAGGCATTTGACAGTGTATTAAAACTTAATGACCGACCACATAAGACACTATAAAGGAATGATAAAACATAAAGATAAACAGTTTCTTTAAGTCTGATCATGTCAAGCTGTCATAACAAAGACTTCTCAAACAATATAAACTTTGCATTAAAAGTGACACTGAATGACAACAGTCATACGCATTCATAAAGACTCCATGTCCATGACAGGTGTCATGACATGCTTATGACAGTGTAATGACAGTCTTATGCACATCGCTCAAATAAAATGTCACTGTTTTGTATATCTTTCCTCTTTGTGTTGTACTGTTATGTGCCATGATGCATCCTAATTCCTCGTCCTGTCCTGTATGTCTGTTGTATTTTTACAACCTATACAGACATCTCATCAGTTGGGTTTCTTTTCTGTTTTCCAGCAAGCAGAACAGTTCTTCACTGAGTAATGATCGCAGTCGTCAGTCCAAGTTGACCAACCTTCCACCTCAGGCACTGAAACACCTGTGGATCCGAACTGCACTGATGGAGAAGCTCCTGGACAAGATTGTCCTGTACCTGGTGGAGAACAGCAGGTACTGTTATACATTTTTAAACGCCGTTATAAGCTACTGGCTATGAAGGATTTTTATCCTCCTTTCAATATCATCATTTTGCCTGAAGTAGTGAGAATGGATTCCTTTACTTTTTATTTTTATTTATCCTTTAGTTATACAGAAAGATCCTATTGAGATACAACATCGGCAAAGGTGAAACAAAAAGTTTTCATATAAAAGTACAGAAGAGAACAGATGACATCACAAAAATATACCAAAACATAACAGATACAGAACATATGGGAATCAGGGGCTTTTTAAAAGAAATAGAAGTGTTCTGTCAAAACTGAAAGTGTCTGTTTTTGTGCATCTCTGCATCACTTTTCAACCTTCTTGAATTTCATGCAAAACATTTATATTCTTCCAGATGCTCTTCTAGTGCACACACTGTATGTCAACATCCCATGTGTTCATTTTACAGATCTCCTCAACAGCTATGCCATGCAAATAGGAAATTAGGTATAATTTTTTTAATCTGTTCTAAATTTTCTAAATATTGTTCCTGCAGTGCCTTCTATGAGAAAGAGGCCATGCTGATGGATCCCGTGGATGGACCAATTCTTGCATCTTTACTGGGTATTTACAAACTGCATTAATCTATACATGGACCACATTAGAAGAGTCAAACCCTTTATTTTGCCTTTCTGTACTAACTTTCAGTTTATATGATTAATTTTTCAGAGCTTGAAAATATCTGAATTACTGATTAACCTGAATTAAAAAATATTCTTATTAAGGTTTTCCAGTTTTAACAAACATAACATGGTGATAAAATTGTCAGTCTTGGCAGCAAGTACAGTAAGTCATCAAATAAATTGCAAAGTAAATAAAAACATAGTAATTAAAAAGGTGTTGTTACAGTAATTTTAGTGTGGAAAAAATCTGGACGATCGCATGGGCTACTACATGCTATAATCTTATTCCAGTTGCCATGCCCTGTCTTAGGCTTTATTGATCATTACCAACATTTTCCACAAACCTCCCCCAGATATTATGAAAAAATATAATTAGAAAAAGCCCACTTCTTTCTTCTTGTAATGCATGTTTGCATTTCATGTTAATATGTATTGATTCATACTGGGTTTGTTCACATTTGTCCATCACTGATTACCCTTGTTTTTTACAGTTGGCCCTTGTGCTTTGGAGTACACCAAAGTTAAGACTGCAGACCATTTCTGGACAGACCCATCTGCTGACGAGCTTGTGCAGCGGCATCGCATCCACAGTGGCCACTGTCGGCAGGATTCGCCCTCCAGACGGCCTGCCCTGGTTAGATAGTGAAGGACTTAATTGATTTTAATGAAATGTTCAGCTGTAAACTGCTTCCTGTAATATTAAATGGGTAATACTGTCTTCTGTATCAGATTCAGAAGAGACAGTCCAGTGGTAGCATGGATGATCGCCCTCTCATGTGGGTGAGGGACTATGTTGAATCACTGCACCAAAACTCCAGAGCCACACTTCTGTTTGGAAAGAACAACGTCCTGGTGCAGCCGGTACACGTTATTCCTTTTTAATATAATGATGATACAGTCCTAGTTCCTGCTATAAAAGAGGGTTGTTTGCTTTGTGCGGAATTTGGTGCATCTGTTAATCGATTTATACTCATCTCATCAAAATAGTTTTGCTATGTGACAAGTTGTGATTTGAAAGTTCTCACTTGTGTGTGCAGAGAGATGACATGGAGGCCATCCCAGGCTACCTGTCTCTACATCAAACTGCAGACCTCATGACACTGAAATGGACGCCCAATCAGCTGATGAACGGCAATGTGGGGGAGCTGGACTCTGAGAAAAGGTAAAGCCGAATAAACACAACACTTTATGCGATGCCCATGTGTATAATGCACTAACAACATACCTGTGATGCATTATACTAAACATTCTATAATTATTTACAAGATCATAGTGTATTAATATAGTAGTGCTATTAATTCTCATAGTTGTAGTGCCTTATAACTATTCTATAATGCATAACAAAACATAACAAACTATTGCATTATAATGTGATTATAAGTTACTGTAAGTGTTCTTTGGGTGATTTAAGTAAAGCCAAAAATATCAGTGTTTTAGCAATTATGAGCTAAGTCTAATTATGTTAAGTCTGTTTTTAATTCATTGTAGAAATTAGTGTCATAATATGTTATGATTATTGTTATAAATCATTATGAATATTTATGACTGGTTATAACTTGAATTATATTAAGTATGTTTACAACCCATTATAATGCATTATAGACATAGACGTCATAGAAAGTTTTATCTGAATAAATTCTTGCTTTAACACTGTTGACTCACTGTCTTCTCTTCTCTCATCTTTCTGTCAGTGTGTATTGGGATTATGCTATGACAATTCGTTTGGACGAGATTGTGTATCTACACTGTCATCAGCAAGGTGCAGTGATCCCCTTTGTAACTGTTTAAGTACAAAAATTAGGAGTTTTAAGAGGTATTTATCTTGCTATATGTTACATTTATTTCTCCAGTCAACAGTGGTGGGACAGTAGTTTTGGTGAGCCAGGATGGGATCCAGAGACCTCCTCTACATTTCCCAAAAGGAGGCCACCTCCTCCAGTTTCTCACCTGCCTGGAGACCGGCCTGCTACCTCACGGACAGCTGGACCCACCACTCTGGAATCAGAGAGGAAAGGTCAGCATGAAAAAAGGATAATAAAATACCCTTTAACCGTACCTTTTCAATAATTGAGGCACATTTATCTACAACGATGACCTGTTATAACAATTCTTCTATTTCATATACTATTTACTGTGAGCATAGATGAGTACATTGCCCTTCCATTCATAGGGAAAGGTTTTCCCCAAACTGCGAAAGAGGAGTCCACATGGCTCATGTGATTCTGTATCGGATAAGGAAGATGATGAAGCAACCGATTATGTGTTTCGAATCCTCTTTCCTGGCAATCAGATGGAGTTCAGTAAGTGTCTTTAATCTTCCTCCTCTGCCTCCCAGAGGTAATCTAATAAAGCATCATCAGAGATTACATCTACGATTACATTATTCTCTTAATACTGATTTACAGTTTAGACAATTTCACTCTAGATAAATCTGTTTTTCCCAGGCATATACTCAGTGTAAATCTCTCTAATTAATTTTTCTTTAATGTAATGTGAAACTGTTACATTTCATATTTTTCCCCCCTATCTATTTCACATTATAGTCCCATCGACAATAAGGAGACTTTGCATGGACATACAGTAATTTGTCTGCCACATCCCCATCTTCATCCTCTCACTTGGTTTGTTTGTTGTGTTTTTCAGTTTTTTGTTCTTATTATCTCTAGACGTGCACTTTTATGTTGAATTTCATCTGGTTTTACTTGCTTATGATGATGATGATGATGATGATTGTAGCAATAGTAATGATAAGAGCTACTCTGCTGTTCAGTAGCCCTGGAGCTGATGGACCAGGGAGTGAACTTGTGGCAGCCGACGCCCAGAAAGTCCTCCTGCTCCTCTTGCTCCCAGAATGGCTCCTCTGATGGCTCTCTGCCTAATGGCTGTAATCAGGAAAGGCAAGTATTTCTTGGGGACAGGCACAAATCTAAATTCAGATTAACCCAGTTGACTAAATTAGTCATTTTACTTTCCCACCAGGGCTCCCTTAAAGCTCCTCTGTGACACCATGAAGTACCAGATCATCTCTCGAGCTTTCTATGGATGTGAGTACAAACAACTGATGACTTTGACTTTGATTTACTGGAGAATTACTTCATTGATTGTTCCCGATCAAAATGAAATTGAATGTTCCTGTAAAACTTGGTAACGATTTCTATGAAGGTCTGTTATGCATTATACGCACATTCATAAAATATTATAATGCATTCATAAGACTTAACAAAACTCTGATCATGCATGTCAACTTGTAGCAAGGTTTATCACGTATTATTAGTGATGGATAAAATGTATTGTGTAAGTTCAGCATTCATAATGCTTTACACCGCCATGTCAAAGTAAAAACAGTGTTTGAAAGCAGATTATAACTATTTTAACTTATAAAGATACATAGAGAACTCCTCTAAATATAAGAGAAATAAACATGATGTTCATAAAAAGTGTTTCAGAAAACTTTTATCTTTCCTCTGCAGGGCTTGCATACTGCCGCCATCTGTCCACAGTTCGTACTCACCTTTCTGCTCTGGTCAACACCACCATAGTTGACCCTGATGTGCCCTGTAATGCTCAAGGAGGCCTCTCTGTGGATGTTTGGACCAGGTTCCTCCAGGACAGCTCTGTAAGGTTCACACTGAGGCATCAGGCCATAAGATAGACTCTGGTTTTAATTCACTGCAGTATTAAATGGTTCTTTTAAGTTGTGTGTGACTAGACTTCCTGTTGTTCAGGCCTATGAGGAAAGGGAGATACACAGGCTTGTGTATTTTGGTGGTGTGGCTCCTTCACTACGCAAAGAGGTCTGGCCCTTCCTGTTGGGACACTACCAGTTCGCTATGACTGAGAAAAACCGACTTGAGGTATTTCTACATGCAGTCAGACTGTATAATTTTGAGATTGTAACGTACACATATACACCATGAGGTATGTTACAGTCTTTGTTTACACAAGGTTTCTCTTTCAGATTGATGAGCGGATGCAGGTCATGTATGAGCAGACTATGAAGGAGTGGCAGGGCTGTGAGGCCATCGTCCGGCAGAGGGAGAGAGAGAAACATGCTGAGGCCCTGGCCAGATGTTCGTCTGGAGCCAGTGTGGAACGAGGACCAGTGCAGCGGGACTCCACCATCAGCACAGATGCAAGTTTGACCTTTTAGCCTAAATCTCTTGTGTAACCATTATTACAAAAGGGAACTTTTTATTGTATCATGAGGACATTTCTAAGCAAGCTGGCTGACAGTTCTGCTTTTTGTCTCTTGTGTGATGCTTCTCCCTACTGCAGTCGTCTCTAAGTAGCAGCTCAGATCAACAGAATGCCCAGTCACAAAGTGACTCCAGCAGCAGCGCACAGGTAGTTTCTCCCAACAATGATCTCTTATAAAAGACCGTTCAAGTTTTCTTTTCATGTTAGCTCAGTTATCATCATGCCAAAATCTGACAATCACAGTCAATTGCAAAAATGTTTGCTCTGATGAGCTGTGTTGTCAGAAAGTTAAGTAGATAAATTATATGCAGACATGGTTCATGTATAAAGACTAATGTGAGGCTGATCAACGGCCATGCCAGTGGCTCTCTGTGAGGTTGTACTCAGGTTGTGCTGCCATTAGTTTTCCAGGTATTTGGGCTTCAATAGTATTGGACAAACTGAAATTTATTGACCCCTTGATGGCACTACCCGAAAAGTATCCCGTTACACTTCTTCCTGAGGATATATGGGATTGTGTTGCTGCCATGCCAGAAAAACAGATCAGTATCACTTTAAAACTTTTTAAAAAATGTTATAACAGGATGTTTTCATAGTATAACAAGATATTTTTTACATTATTACAACATACAAACTTTTCATGTTACAGCAAAAAACTTTTCTTATAAAAATGTATGCTTTATCTTTGTATATTTTTAATAGTATATTGTTTATTGGTATAATATGATAAGTTTGTATATCATAATAACATGAAAATATAATGTTATATTATGAAAAACATATTATTTTAACAACAAATTATAATATAAATTGTCCCGTTTATAATGTGATACTGACTGTTTTTTCTTAAATTAGTATGGACACAGTACAGCAATCAATCTAATAGTTGTTTCACTAAAACATGTTAAATGTCAATATGATGATGCTAGAGAAAATTTCAGGGGCTCACCAAAGTAATCAGGATTCATTGTCTGGGAATTCTGATAACTCATCAAGAAGTTGTTGAGATATTTCTCAGATAAAATCTTTGACCCCCAGGTGGCACTAGAGGAAAACTCAGTGGGTCACTAGGTGTCATCCTTGAACAAAGATTGTCTGCACTTTATTTCTGTCTTGACCATAGTGGTTGAACAACTGACCAACAAATGTTGCCATCCCCAGAGCTCTGCCCTCAAATGGATGTATCACTTAATTCATTAAGATAAGGCACAAATACAAAGCAGTCTGTGGTAATTTGATTATCTCTTATGATGTAAAATGTGACCAAATGTTTGTGATGATGAATAACATATTACATCTCATGGATGTTTCAAATTGCAAAGAGATTTTCATGGATTAAGGCTGCCTGGAAGGTTGGAAATCATTCTAAAAACTTATATTATGCCTTGGAACATTTAGCATTGAGGTATATTTGATGTGTAGCTAATGAGCTAACACATAAAAACCTCTGGTGTAATCCTTCAACATTTATTCCATTTTCTACAGGATAGAAAATGTGTTGCGTGTTCACCACTTTCCTTTGGTTACCAGGTATTTGGATCAGTTGAGGCAGTGGATCAGATTGAGACTGAGCCCAGGGCTGAGGAGGGAGAAGCACGGCACAGTAGTCCACTGAAGGAGATCACAAGTGACACCGCAGATGCCCCACAACTTCCCTCAAGCAACCCTGCATCCCCAGGTGCATCAGGGTCAGAAAACAGCCCTCTTGTAACAGAGTCAGCTGTTGGATCTACAGCCTCTCAGCAGTCAGCGGAAGCATCAGAAGTCTCAAAGGAGAAAACTGAAACTGAGTCACAGCCAGGAGGGGAGGATGTCAAGGACCCAGTAATTAAGGACAAGGTGTCAGAGACAACGATGGAGACAGTTTCAGAAAGCAAGGAGGTTAAGGACTGTGGGACCAGTAAATCACAAGAGACATCTGAACCATCTGAGAAACCTGAGGTAGAGGAAAAAGATAAAACAACAAATGAGCAATCTGAAGATGTAAAAGCAGTAGACACGAGTATGAATTTAAGATCTGTTCCAGAGAAAACTAATGTCCTAAAGCTAGAGACAGAGATTCATAACGAGTATTTCCAAGCACCTCCACTTGGGCAGACCTTGACTTTTCAAGCACACAAGAGCAAATCTGATCTGCAAGTGGAGTGTCCGCCTACAGCGGAAAAAGATACCAATCCACCAAGTGAAATAAAGACAGAGATGTCAGAAAAACCTGAGACAACTTCTGAAAAAAGCTCATCAGAAATGTCAAAGGCTTACGCCACAGAGTCAGAACGAAAGGATGCTGGAGCAACAGTTCCTGACTTGGCTGAAACCAAAAAAGCTGCAGAAATTCCACTTGAAAAACCTGGTTCAAATTCACCTGTCAGGCAAGTGCTGAACGCTCTTCAGTCAGCGTCGAGGGGGAGCCTTTCATTATCGTCCCACTCTCGGCAGTCTCCAGACACGGCAGATTCGGATGACTCTCCTTCTGCCCTAGAAATGGAGGACATTCCTGCAGGCATAACGTGCGTGACCTCTGAGGAGATCAAGGCCAGGCCGTTGGCAGGACTCGCTGCACCCCCCATCTCCTTTGCTCAAAGAGAGAAAATGGCATCAGTGGACTTTGTCCTAGATCACCATCTGGACACAGCCTGTAACACCAGTCCTGAGGGCACCGACCTGGGCCTTTCTGAAGAGGAGCCTGAGATGGAAAACGTGCTCGCTGAACCCGAGTCTGCAGAGGTGGGAGGAGACGTGAAACACGACGAATCCTCAGAAGAACAAACCTATTCTGTAAGCATTACGCATGACACACAAATATTCTTTTTCTTTTAAAGGGGTATTCCGGATTATTTGAAGTGAGTTTGAATTACCAGTGTATTGGCCAGAGTAGATGGTGGTTGGCACGTCCAGTTTGGAGAAGCAGAAAGGGGCACCAGCACAGAGGTTAAGCAATATACTGCTGTGGACAGGGTCAGCAGCAAAATATATTTTAGCCGGTTAAAAAAAGCCCACCTAAAAAGATCAATATCACTGTTAGTCTATGCTATATTTAGAATATTTTCATAGCTTTATCTTGTGATCAGATAACATTTTCAGTCAACAAACCACCGTTATACAAGCCAAATATTGCTCCTCCTGCTTTTCCAAACTGGTGGCGTGTTGACCAGCATCTACAGTAGATGATACGCTGACAATGTGAAGGTACCTCACTTCAAATAATCCGAACTATCCCTTTAATCATAATTATGCTCAAACAGAATTCGCTCTCATTTTTGTAGCAAGAAACACTGGACATGTACTTGATCAATTTACATCGCATTGATAAAGATGTCAGACGCTGCGACAGAGCATACTGGTACTTCACCCCCGAGAACCTGGAGAAGCTGCGTAACATTATGTGCAGGTAAGTGGGTCACCATGCTGAATATCTCTGAAGTTTGTATCAACACAAAACTAAAATTCTGGAAAATCTTGTTATCTTTGTAGTTACGTGTGGCAGCATCTGGATACAGGTTACGTCCAGGGCATGTGTGATCTGCTGGCTCCCCTACTGGTTATTCTGGATGATGGTCAGTGAAACTTTACTTGCAAACCATTAAGCTGTATATAAAAATGGATTACTATTTTGCATTCCCTCACTGTTGGGAGAAGTTAGCCTTCAAGGCTTTCTGCCAGAAAACACAAATCAAATAACTAATTAAATTAAATTTGGCTTCTCTTTTGGGGAGCTATACAGTACAGTACAGTATATATAGTTGATGGTACAAACTATCAGTATACACTTCCTGTCAAAATGCACATGAACTGCTTATTGAGTAACTTTAAATGTTTGTTTCACAGAGGTCATGGCATTTAGCTGTTTCACTGAACTGATGAAGAGGATGAATCAGAATTTTCCTCATGGAGGTGCCATGGACTCTCACTTTGCCAATATGCGTTCTCTTATCCAGGTATGTACATGTATGAGCACACATGTATGCATGCATATACATAAAAGCTATAGTAAACTGATGACATTTTGTCTTACTAATACGAATAGATCCTGGACTCTGAGCTGTTTGAACTGATGCAGCAGAATGGAGACTACACTCACTTCTACTTCTGTTATCGTTGGTTTCTGCTTGACTTCAAAAGAGGTGATGAGAAATGCAAGCATCGTGATATTTGCTTTAATCGCCCATCAGAGAGAACGTAGCATTTTGCACAACATGATACTGAATGTAATCTGATTTCTGTTTGTTGTTTTGCACAGAAATGGTGTATGATGATGTGTTCTCCTTGTGGGAAACAATCTGGGCAGCCAAGTACACCTCCTCTGAGCACTTTGTGCTCTTCATTGCTCTGGCACTGGTGGAGATGTACAGGGACATCATTCTAGAAAATAACATGGACTTCACAGACATCATCAAGTTCTTTAACGGTAAGGCAAGATAAGAAAAACACTAATGCTAGAATATGGTAGAAACTGTGTTGAAATGCCAATTGCTAGACCTTATTCATAATTATACCATACTAGTATATGATTTTTTAAAGGTATATTATGCAGGATTTTCCTAAAAAAAATAAGAGTGTGTAGACTCAAAGAAATTCCCCTAAATCATCACTTTTGATGCACTAGAAGTGTGTTATCTGTATCTGCAAAGAGCCTGCTCTCTGCCTGTACTTCCTTATTTTCTCACACTTTGCTGTGTTTCGGACATTTCTGGGCTTCAACCTGTTTGACAGTGATGTGTAGCAGGTTGTGAGGTCGAGAATCTATGAAAATGTAGCAACCAAAATTTACATATTTACATCACCATCTCTTTCCTCTGCTCTCTGTCTGTGAGAGCTGCAGAGAGCTGCACGCACTACATACACGCAGGCAGAGGAGACTGAGGATTGTTTCGTCTATATTCACACAAAATCCGACTTTGTGCAGAGGTGTGGTTATTTGTGCTTTAGAGCGTTACCATTGTGAAACAATCAGAAGTTAACATTTTATTTCTCTGATTCACTGTTTCGTTCTCACAAATGCTAATGCCGGTCCGTTGCTTCATTCACTCTCTACCTCTCTCGTTTGTTGAGCTGGGGAGGAGGGGCCAACTTCGAGTAGTGTGTTTACAAACAATCCTGCATAGTCTACCTTTAAAGAGGTACAGACATGTCTGTAAAGGGAAATTTAAAGATAAAGGTTTTGCCTTTACTCAGTGGAGAAAATTATTGTAATAAAAATATTATATTATTAATATTTAATAATTAATATTGTTATTTAAAAATGTCATATGATTAATATTACTAAGCAATTTATCTGTGGTGAGTCACAATAGTTCTCAAATTCTCCTCTCAGAAATGGCAGAGCGACACAATGTCCCGCAGGTCCTGATGATGGCTCGAGACTTGGTTAACAAAGTGCAGACACTCATCGAAAACAAGTGATGCAGGATGCTGCTGTTCCTCTGCTGCTGCTGCTGCTCCCATGTTTCTTTGTGCTAAATCGTTTCAAGATACTGACACAACCACATAATAGTCATATATTCAACAGGAAAGGAGTCGATGTTAATGAGATGCAGTGATTGGTAATTACTAAAAAGACAACTCGTTATTCTAAGATAGTTGTGTAACAACTTTCCAGTTGCTCCTCTCTATATTCTGGAGATGCAACTATTGCCAGTAAATTTATTTTGAAAGTGTTATTGTTCACTTAGTGAATGTACCCTTGTTGAAACTGCTTCAGGATGTTCTTTATTTTGCCTTAAATTTTGCTATTTTTTCAGGGATACAGCAACCAAATTCTTCACTGTATTGTTACATATTCTGCAAGGTTACTTTTGTTCAGTTATACATCTTGTGACACACTTGAATATATTTTCAGTATTGTTATTATTTCGCTGAAACTGTAGCTACCATGATGAAACATCTTGTGATGCACTTGAATATGTTTTCAGTAATAATATCTGGCATTATTAGATGATTTTGGTCCTGTAAACATTAGAGGTACATTAGAGGAGGTTGTGTCAAAGTAGCATGTGTGGTTTGCTTTTCAATAGCCATTTTGAGGACCAGTTGCTGGCTTCTCCAAGGCTCTGTGGTCCTCTTCTGATGCACACAAGCTTGCAGGATATCTAGACCGAATCTGTGAACTCTGTGCATGATTGCACACTGTTTGCATATACAGTTTCCCCCTTGCCTCTGGTACCTAAACAAAATTCTCATACTGTGTGCTCCCTCCACCTCTGACCTCCTCTATGCATTGATTAAGGTGTGATTCAGCCTGCTTCGTTCAATCTCTTGACCCCTCTACTCACTTTATATTCTTTCTTTAAATAACACAATGCTGCTCAAGCTGATGAATTCATCATGACATCAAGACAGTGCAGTGCTAACAGATTCTGCTTCTTTGCAGTATTGCGAGAGCTGCTGTGATGGTTAATTTGAACTCAAAGGGGTGTGCAGTGAAGGAAGCCTGCTTCCTTTGCATTCTGCACTTCTTTCACTTTCACCTTGTGATCAGATTTGTGGTTTTCTGCCTCTCTCTTGCCCCAACAAGTCTGGGCTGCCTTGTCTGTAAAACACTCAAGGTTATTTCACTTTACACCCAACAAAAATATAAATGCATCACTTCTCTTTCAACCCCCATTTTTCATAAGTTGAAGTAAAACATCCTCAGACTTCTTCTATGCACACAAATGGTTTATTTCTCTCAAATTTTGTTCAAAAGTTTGTTCAAGTCTGTGTTTGTGAGCACTTCTCCTTTGCCAAAGTCAAAAACACAAATGACAAACAAGAAGTGCTCCCCAACACAGATTTTAACAAATTTGTGAAGAAAATTTGAGAGAAATTAACTTTTTGTGTGTACAGAAGAAGTCTTAGTTTTTTTTTTATACTTTAGGTCATAAAAAATGGGAGCAAAAACAAATATATTTTTGTTGATTAAATATTCCCACACATTTGGCAACAAGTGTTAGAATAACTGTTGATACTTTTCCTGGAGGGACTGTGCATTTCTCTTCATTACCTCAAGATCCTTGTGTTCATAGCTGTTGAAAAGGAGCTCCCATTTGACACTTGAGTCTACCTTTGCTCAGTTAGATTTTGTTTCGTGTAAAGCTTGTGTGTCCCCAGTGCGCTCAGCCTGCTTTCTTTTTTTCCTGGTGCCCTCCAGGTCCTTGGAAGTAGCTCATTTTTTGTCCAGACTGTAACGGTCACCAGATTTACTGCTGCACACCTCTTTGCTCAAGAGTTTCTGTTCATTGTACTGTATTACAGTGCTGCTCAGACTGTCATGACTTCAGCTACTTTTAAATTTGATATTTTTGAATCCGTTATCAGGTTTTTACAGTCTACTACGTACCAGAAGGTCGAAGGGTCAGTTCAGTGGTAGCTAGTCAGTGGTATGCAGCCATTCAGATATTTTCAGTTTTATGTGTGTAAGTTTTGAAAAATATACCACTGAATCTTCTGCTGCTAAGCCGATATAGTGGTGGTGAATGGAAGTTCATTTGTTCAGCTGAAAATGAACATTTGGTGACGACGTGTCTTTCCAGAAACAATGTCCTGGAGACATTTGTAGTATAAACAAATTCCAGTGTAGTCCCAGTAAAGTCAGAGAAATTCCAGATGGATGTCCTAAAATTTTGGCAGATAAATACTATCTACATGGCTAGATACCAGCATAAGTTTGCCTGAAAATATGATTTGATCGGTGCCACTAACGGTTGCAAAATAGCCAAAACACACCCATGTTTGGTTCACTGTGGCTTAAATTCCAGTGTTTTGATATCACTGCTAATGTGTCTCCATATGATCTTCTAAAACATGCCTGAGTATTGCTGTGTGTGTATTGCTGTTTGTTGTCAGAAGAATTACTGTATACAATGTGTTAAAAAGAAAACGACTTATTGTATAACTAAGCTAGTACATATTTATTAAATGCAATACAATGTCTGTATATGGGCTTTATCTGATTATAATGGACAGGAAGATAAAAATATGCCATTGGAAATAAATATATTTTTTATTTTTTTCTGTGTCTTCTCGAATTGTCAACTGGTATAATTAATTTATTGCGTATTAAAAATATTATATTTTGCATCCTGTGTGCCTTACCTGAATTTCCACACTTGACACTTTGATAATGTACAATACACACACACACACGATTTTCACATATAACAATATACAACCCCAGTTCCAAAAAAGTTGGGACTTGTGTATTCAATTTAATACAGTGCAAAGATGTTTTGTGTTAAAGTAATAAACTTTGTTTTTTGTAAATTGCACTCATTCTAAATTTGATTAGACTATAGACAGACTATATTTCAGGACACACTGTATATTCTCAGAGACCGTTAGCGTCGGATATGTGACAGCTTTCAGCTCAAGTGAAGTACTTTGATTTCACAACCTCTGAGGAAAAAGCTTATTTATATTTTAAAATAAACTTTTCCACAAAGGACATTTTGACCGCTATAGATGATAAAATATCTGCTTCAGGACTGTTATTGTGCATGCTTGCTCATTGTCACGGCTTAAATACAAGAGTTATCTTTAAGACACTAATAACTTTACTACTGATACCTGTGCTTTTCCCACTTCAAAATGTCTGCTGTGAAAAAGGCCTCTCCTGCAACGAACTAGATGTGCCAACAAGCACACAAGCATTTTTGACTTAACTTGGATCAAGATGTCAAAAGTTACAGAATGTTCTTTGGTTAGCACATTATTTGCTTACATTATTCAAATGTAGTAGTGTGGGGATCATTCATTTGGATAAAGGCAGGCAATAAGTTGTCTTTAAAACGTAGTTTTATAAAATAGATCCCAAACAGTGTTGCCGAAACACATTTAGCATTACTTCAATGTCCACACACCAGCTAAGTATCTACAACAAAAGTTTTAGGACAAGGAATGAAGCAGTCACAGTAAAAGTTCGCATTTTATTGATAAAGAACAAACAAACAAAAAAATAATATTAGAGATGCATACAAATAATAATCCACCAACAGGCCACCTCGGTCAGAGGTTCACACATTTAAAAAATTATCCAACAGGTGAGGCTCACAGTCAACATGTGTCACTACTCTAAAAGGCTCACTAATTTTACATGTTCTGAATCAGAGGAGGATATTGATTAGCTTCACAGGTTCTTTGATTGGCAAAAACTTCATAATTGACAAAGCTAAAGAAAAATTTGACACAAAAAAGGAAAATTCTGTCAACTATTTAAGTAGCAGTATGACCTTTAAGCTTGATAGCTGCAGTATTCTGTAATTTGTTTTGGACAGTATAACCTGTGTGTGTGTGTACTGGTTCAAGGTTCGACATCACAATCCAGGATTTCTTTATAAAAGAAACCTTCAATATGTTACATGATGATCAAATATGTAGCTCGTTAAGGAAAAAAGATGAACTGCGCTTCCAGATAACACATATGGGTGTTTAAAGAAAAAAGGGGGGGGGGGGGGTTTTAAGGCGGTGGGGAGGAGCAGGGTGTGTTCAGACGATCCTGATCATGGAATGTATTGTAGCAAGAAATAACGCTGTGTTCTACAAGGAGGCCTGGGTTTAAAAAATTAAAATAAAAGAATTACAAAACCTTTTCTTCAATTCCTCTATAAACGACAAACCTTTCTACCGGTAATGACGTGGTGGTGGGCTATGGTGCTGTGGAGGGTGCCTCCTGGGGGGTGGACTATGGCGCGACATAGCACGGCGTGGAGGTGACTGGTAGCGTGGAGGGGGAGATCCTCGGTTATGGTAAGGAGGTGAATAGCGGCCTCTGGATCTGGAGCGGGAACGTGACCGCCCCCAGTTGGGAGTGCCCCTCTCCTCATAGACGCGGATGAAAGCAGTCTCGCCCTATAAAAAGGGGAATAAAAACAGATATTTATTTCTTCAAATCTACCTTAAAAAAAGGTGAAAGGACAATTAAACTTTATCAGTGCTGGAACTCACCTGATGTGAACGGAACTCAGTCCGATCCAATCTGTGCAGCGCATACTCCATGTCCTCCCTACGGAGGAATTCCACCACGCCCTCGCCATCACGCTGCACATCTGCAAAGCAAACATCCCCCGCCTCGCGCATATGATCCTTCAGATCCTGCCAGCTCCCAGTTGGTGGTAACCCTGGAATGGGAAAAAGATAAATGTGACAAAGACAAAACAATGCTTTAAATCACCTGGCGCTTTAAACCTAAAATCATTGCAGGAACAAGTTTTATCTTTTGTCAAAAGTGTAAACCCTTTGAGATAAACAAGACCATAATTGTTTAAATGAAGTCTGAGCTAAAAATCAATTGACATTTAAAAACTAGATTTTAATAGATGGAGAAGTGGGAAGAGCTTGTGTTTTGCATTTTTTCTTATACTGTTAAATTATATACAGTTCAGCACACAGTGGCATAATCTCATAATCGGTTAGGTATGGAAGTCCATTTCTGTCATGTGAAAGGGAAATAAAATCCTACAAGTCATAATGAGAAACTTTCTCAAAATGAGCATTTCAAAATAATGACTTAGTACTTGGATATGAAGTCTTTTTAGATCCCAAGTCATTATTTTGAGATACTAACTCATTATTTCAAGAGAGTTTCACCATATAATGACTTACTTGATCTTATTTTTCATCATATTGGCAGAAATGGGCTCCCACAGTTATATATGTCAACTGGCTCCAAAACCTACTGTACCTCTGAGCTTCTCAACTATGTGATTTGTTGTTGTTTTTTTCTGTGTTGGAGAGCACTGTCCTCAGTTGTTAAATTATTTTCTCCAGTGCACTTATTCATTGTTGCTTACACATCCCTTCAGATCATGGCGTCTTGTGTCCATTTGGAGCAATAGTTGTGCACATCCTCAGAAATTAGTGCTACATGTGCACAAATGCAAATGCGTGGTTGAACAGCAAGTATATCTGAGGCCTCAGTATTGATGATTTAATTCAATTCCAGAGTTGGAAATGCTCAAATGGACAGCCACCTTAACTCTCAACAGGAAAAATTAATTATGAATTCTACTTTTGTAACTCTGGACAAGCATAATTCAACCCACTTCTCCACTCAATATTCACTAGAGCCTTTATATATGTTGGCTGATAGTTCAAAAAAATGTAACCCTTACAGACAAAAGAAGGTGTGCACATTAGAAAATTTCTCTGAAATTATTAATAACCCCAAGATTTTCACACCAGAAGCCCCAAGTGTTTTACTTTCAGAAATCTGCTCTAGTATGACCGGTCAAGTCAGGTTACTGTATAAACCTTAGACTTGAAGGGACTGGTCTTAGAAAAGCAGTCTAATTCTAACAGCTTGTATAAACATGCTTGTATAAACATGAGATAAATGTAGTACACAACAAATAATCAATGATATACAATGACAAAATGACACCTACCATCACTATAGTCGCTGTTTGGGACCAGTTTCAGTTTACTGTTTTGTTTTTCATGACTTAAGGAGCTGATTTGACCTCATCCATTTAGTCCCCTTGACCTCCAGTCCGCCATGAGAGCGAGATATCTGCCTACGACTCATGACGTCCATCTACTAGTTTCCTTGTCTTCCAATCCGCCATGAGAGAGAGAGACTGCCTATGACTCATGACGTCCTCTACTAGTCCCCTTGTCTTCTGGTCCGCCATGATAGAGTGAGAGATAAACATATCTGCCTACGACTCATGACGTCCTTTACTAGTCCCCTTGTCCTCCAGTCCGCCAAGACAGAGAGAGAGAGAAACATATCTGCCTACGACTCCTACCAATCTCCTTGACCTCCAGGATGGCGTGAAAGAGAGAAAAATATTAACTGGCTATGACTCATGATGACGTCCACCTACCAGTCACTATGACCCGGAATTCAGATCTTCGAGTTGGGGGTCCAAACCTTCCCCTAGGTCCTCCTCCTCCACCACCACCACCTCCCATACCACCAAATTTAGCACCAGAGGATCGAGGGTACTCAACACGCAGCTTGGAGTCTCCATATCCATATCCATTCCTTCCATAGACGGCATCGTCCGCGTCCCTAAGAGAAGAGAGCAAAGAACTCCTTACCTCCATCCATTCCCTGCTGTCAGTCACTGGAGATGATATTATACGACAAAACTTAAGGTGTCCAAACAGGGGAATGTGATTCGACTTGCCAGAGAGAGCATCCCTAAAACTCACCGTGGGTCTTCAAATCGGATGAAGGCAAAGGGAATAGTGCCTCTATTGTTCTTCAATTCAATATCACGGATTTTTCCATATTTGTAGAAGAGATCCTCAATGTCTCTCTCCTGGACATCCACAGGAAGGTTCCCCACATAGATGCGGCCATCCGACATGGTGGCTGAGAGAGTGGCACTGCTGACACAGAATGGAGGCACCTGCAGACTTTAAGATCACTTCTTGCTTTCACAAATAGCTGTGGAAGGGGTGCTGATCCTAATCCTAGTCCCAATCCAAAATCTTGTCGCGTCAAACTTTGTCCGCCTCCAATTCCTTAATTTAGACAAAAATAAAAATCTAAAGCAGGGATGCAGCGATGACAGTAGTAAATGATGAGTTCAAAAAAAGAAAAGAAAAAAAAAAAGTAAAAGGGCACAGGATGTTGGATCCAAGCCTGAAAGCTTAAAAACACATGGTAATGAATGTCCATCAACCTTGATACAGAGTTACAAAAGTGTATTGCTTGCTTTTGAAGAGAACCCTGAATAATAAACTTAAACCTGCTTTAAGTTGAAATTGACAACTTTTGCTGTTGCAAAGACAACACCGGATCACTTTCCCATTTCCTCAGAGCGCAGCTCTGTGGAGAAATGATCAGCACTACTTTGGAAATAAGAAAGAAGCATGTTTACTGTAGAGGTAGGCTAAAAGGTGCGCAGTGCATAATAATAACAGAGTAACATTACTTCTTCATACAAATAGGTAACTACAGTAGTTTCCAGGGAAAAATCGTGCTCAGTCAGATTTGCATAGTGATAGCAATTATTATAGGGAACTATGCTAAATGCAGGATGGTGTACGTATTTTATAACTATTACACTGCACAATCAGCATTTATTTAATAAGTATAAGTTAAAGCAAAATAGCTGTCTATTTACAATTTAAATAAACATTCCTTCCTTCTATATGTGTGTGGAGATGTTGTACAGATGGGTGACTAATTAAAGGAAAAACCAACATAATTTTAACTGTCCTCCAAAATCTCAAAAAGTGTTCAGTGGGGTCGAGATCTGGTGACTGTGAAGGCCCTAGCAAATGATCATCATTCTCATTCTTATTAAACCAGTCTGTGACCTGTTGTTGGGAACAGGTACAAACTTACAAGTGTTATATATTGGTGATATTTATTTTATCTTGTACACCCCATTTACAAAATTTACATTGCAATGCATCACAACATTACAGCCTTATACAAAATTAGAAATTTAAAATCAACACACCTCTGATAATGCCCCCAGGATACATATTTTAAATCTAACAAATGTGTGAGAGAAGACCTTACAATACGCATGTTTTTATTAAAATGGACACACCTCTCTTGCGAGAAAATAAGCTAGTTATTAGTAATAACGTTAATCGTGGTAAAGGCGCGAGGTCACTTCAATAACATTAGATATTTCCTTGTCAAAATGCGTTAAAATAACAAGTGTTTCTATATCAGTTTTCCGGGGCCTCGAATGTCCTATAAAAGACAACAGTTAGTGAACCGACCAAACCGGTTTGCCGCTTGCCAGCGGAACACTAGTGTTGATCGGTTAATGATTACTTTTAATATCGCTAGCGAAGATCTTAAGGGGGAGCGATAAACACAACTGTTTTTCAAGACTGTTTTGAGGCTACGGCTAAAACCAGTCCGCAGCTGCCAGGCTAACGTTAGCTAGCGGCGTCTATGGGTTGTTTACGTTAGAAACAGTTTTTGAAACGGTTTCTTTTTTCTGTGACAAAGCAACAGAAAATAGTGACAGACTTGACATTTGTGGTTTGAACCCGGACGCTAGCTTAAGCTATGCGCGCCATTCCAGTTGTTAAGATAACAGATCAGTCTCTTTGTTGATAATGTAGCTAAGGTCAGCTAGTCGGGCTAACGAGCGTCTGTTCCGGCTAAAATGCACAGATATTTCTCAAACTCGACGATACAAATAATTTGGGAGCGCACATTGAATGCATGGAGTAAATAACACAAAAAATATGTGAAAAATGCACATTTACCTTTCAAACCACGCAAAGACGTCTTCTTTTGTAGATTTAATGCTACCAGTTCGCACGCTGTGCTGCTTCCGTGTTAGCTAGCAACATTAGCATCGCAGCTTCTTCTTCTTCTTCTTTGATTTCACTGGCGGGCTTCAAATCAACGTTACAGGTACACACCGCCACCTACTGTACCGGAGCGTGAAACCTCACAACGTCATATTCTGGATATGAAACCTGTTTCATTTAAATATTTAAATATAACCCTTTGTACCTGTAATGGTTTATCCCCTATCTCCAACAGACCTTTGCTGCCCATCCATCATACCTATTTTTTCACATTCTTCTGGGCATAACAGTCCCATCTCCTTGTTCTTACAGTAACTGTTATGTCTATTCTATATCTATATATCTGTAATACTTATAGAGCAATGTAAAACCGAAGTCAAATTCCTTGTTTATGTGTACTTGACCAATAAAGCCAATTTTGATTCTGAGTGTACCCATCTGTCCTACAAACTTTTCCTTTTTTATACAAAACTTTCTAAACCTTTAGCACATGTTCAACAGCTTCCTCACATCCAAATCCAAGTTTAATGTCTATCCAACACTGTCTTTTGCATGGTTTTCATAGTAGTCCTGTGTGTCCTTAGCTTAACCTAGAAAAACAAACAAACATTCTTACACTTTGCTCTATTCCTTCTCACTCCGACAGACTTTTGAATTTTGTAATAATCTCTACACCCTTGCATCATTATTCTAGATTTTCTACCAAGATGTCATTATTCCATGTTGAATAAGTGATATTGCTTCTGTTCTCCCAAAACAAATTTCTAAAATATTATTCTTCTTTAAAATGCTGGGATCCAAAAGAAATTAAATTATCTATTCCTAGTTATTGTAGAATCAGTAAGATCATATAAATTTCAGAGTAAAAGATCCTGATTTCCATATGTCAACTCCTAATAATGCTGTTAACAAGTAGGTTTGGAGCTTGGCTGTAGCCAAAAAACAGATTGGACACTGGAAACTGTTCAGCATGTTCTACCCCCTCCCTTCTCTGAGCCACCAGAGCAGCTGCTGAAACAGCATAACCACAGCACCCACAGAAATTTGGTTAAAAAAACAAAACAAAACACAACACAGATATCCCCCTCTCCTATTGTGTATCTGGAGTGACAGTTTCCTCATCAGCTGACATAGCTTGGAAGTTATGATTCCATTTAATCACCACATGAATTTTCCCCACTGAAACCACAGGATGCTGTGCTTATTTCTAATTATCTCTTGCATATTTTCACATTTTATCCCCAGAGACTGTCTATGGCCTTTCACTTTGCCTCTGTGTTGGTTCCATCCTGTCCTAGTCGGTTCTCTCTAGACATTTCACGGATGAGGTGTCTTGATGGGTTGTTACACAACCAATTATATAACACCTTCTTTAAGCTATTGCCATTCTGTGACTATTAGACGCTCTGCTGAGGAAACAAATGAGAATCTGCTCATTAAGAGACTCACAATTCATTATAGCAAATTACAACTAAAAATAAAATTACATTAATATCATACAGTAAATTACTATATAGATATATTGATATAACAAACCTTGCAATAAGCTAAAATAAATAAAATAAAATAAACATTTGCATCAAAAGAAGACATCTAATGCTGTCAATATAAATGTGCATGTTAAAGCAAGGAAGTGAGACCCACATGATCGTGATAGCTAAAAATTCTGAAAGGTAACATACTGTGCAAGTTCAAAGAGACTGCAACTAGAAACACCAAACTGTCGGATACACTGAACTACAGTGGGTTAAATACCATGGACACTAATGCTTAATATGGAGTAGACATAATGCATCATTCTATGGATGATAAGGCTGGTAATAAATATCACGTGATAGATGTCATGTTCATTTTTGTCTGTGATGTGGTGTTGAATTAGATTTTTGTTTTACTGTATTGAAATGGCCCAGGAGACACTAAACAATGTGACAGTATGCCATTTTGTAATTGTGCTGTGTTTTACATATAAAACAATATATACCCTACTCCAGTCTAATTCCCGGGCTTCTCCAGGAAACATTGAGTCAAACCACTGCCAGCATCACATCCATGAAAATTCAGCTGGCTACACATAAATGTTCAGTTGTCTTACTGCAGCGTGTCTCAAACTTTTTACATCATGTACCATCTCAGAATATATTGAGCTTTCCAAGTACCATACTATTTTGTGCCGTTTGGTGCAGATTTAAAGGAACTGGCGCTTCTTATGTTGCCACTAGCACTGGTGCTTGATTCACTGTTTCAACATGGTTATCTTGATAATACTACAGGTTTTTAAATGAACTTATTTTATTTTTAAAAAACATTTCTGACATTCCTTTGTGTACCACTAGAGGGAGCTTGCATATCAACAGTGGTACATGTGCTGTCACAGCCCAGCTCAGGGGAAGGACAAAAGTGGAGAGGACACACATGAGTTTTAAAGTGACAAATTGATTTAAACAAATATAAGTCAACAAAAGTATGTATTCAAAGTATGTTTATCTAATATCAGTAGGGTATTTGTGCGTGAGGGAGTGTACTGTGTGGTGGACAAGCTAAATAAACACAAAGTTAAACCTAACCCAAATCACAAACCATGTGCCCAGGTTGAGAGAGAAATATTGGCTGACTCATGAGCAGCACAGGTGGTAATCAGTGCACGCCAGCCCAGCCCAGACAGGAAGTGAGGGAAAACCGGCCCAGCCAGAAAGTGAGGGAAAGACAGCCCAACAAAGAACTCAGGAGGGCTGTCACAGTACCACAGTCTGAGAATCTAGGTCTTAGCGCATGGGCACAAACCTGGACACACAATGAAGTGAAAAATGTCCGCATTATTAGACTGTATCCCGCTGTCTTATGAGACGTCTAGTGTCTGTTGATATTAGCTCCAGATGAACATCGACCTGAACAGAATCTGTCAGTGCTCCATTTGTGGATGTATGAGCTTTGCCTTTGTGAACACAAATCAGACCAGCTGAAAAACTGTAATAATGTATCATCCTCACATTGGTTCAATTCAGCAACTGGACCTTTGGACAAGGCAAAATCAGGGGCATTTCTAGAGGAGGGGTGTGGCGGGGGGCCTGGAAATCTGACTGGCGACCCCAAGTGCCACCCCACTATCATCAGGTACGATTGGTTATCTGTCCAATGAGAGGAGGGACCTTATGAACAACTGAGTATTTTCAAATGTGCATTGTTTTCTTTTCTGTTTTGCCTTATTTTATTTTTTACAAGGTTAATTTACTAAAATAATTAATCATAAAAATAAAAGTATTTTTCATGATGGAGTGTGGAGGATGAAATTAGGATATTTATATTTGCATCATTGCAGAGGGAGTGTTTGCTTTTGTATCTGAGTGTGTAATAGTGTGTAATAGCATGTGAAAATGTAAGTGTATGCGTGTGTATCAATGCCTGGGTAGCAGTGGTGTGCCCTTGCACTCTATCCCTGCATGAATGTGAAGAATGTAGGTAACTTAATTTGCAGTGAGCCTTTTTTATGTTTTGCACACTAACCTATTTTTTCTTTTTTTCTTTCTTTCTTTTTTTTTCTTTTTTTTTGTACTGTGATGTCTGGTTTGGTGGGGCTTCCCTTTATCCGAGACAAATTTCTCCCAAAGAAAACAAATAAAGGAACCTTGACGTTGAACCTCAAAATGTCTGTGCAAGTCTCTGGAATAAGATTATTATTACAGCCAACCAACTGGTCTTTTTCTGGGGAAATATTTGCATGAGGTGGTTAAACACTTAGACATAATTTATTGGTAAACACAGCTATGTGTTTTTTGTTTGTTTGTTCGTTTCTTTGTTTTGTTTTTTAGTAAACACAGCTATGTGTATTGGCGAGATGTCAGGCAGCGTGACGTAACGCAGGAGGCACCGCCCCCCAACGTTAGGTGAAAACCGCCCGTCGCGCGCACTTTAGGCAGCATCTTGGCTGGAGCAGCCAACCGCACGACAAGGAGAGGAAGATAGTCGGCGTTTGCGAGCTTTTGCTTTCATAAAGTAGAGGAAACCATGTCGTATACCAAGTTTCTTGCGGCTGTCGCGAGGATAAACTCGACCAATGTCAACAAAATCCGCATTTCACCTGGAAGATGTCGGTCAACAGTCGCATCCACCAAAACCCAAGAGGAGAAGGACCCACAGATGGATGACTGCGCCGTGGTGGAGACTGAGCCGGTTGAACTCATCACACAGACCAAAAATGTCACAAATACGCAGTTAAATAAAATCCACATTGACTTCGACAACACACGGGAAGCCTACAGAAGTAAACGTAACATTGAACTGCTGCGAAGTCTGCTGGTGTTCAAGCTTTGTACTTTTGACTTCCTCGTTGAAAAAAACAAAGAGGTGAGTTGATGTAATTCAGACGTTTGATTGCCTCTGATTTAAGACAAAAAGATGCATTGATGTAATGATTTGATATATACACACATTTATGTTTAACTGCGTAATAATCAGCCACACACTGTGGTGTACGCTATTATAATGGTAAAAACAACTTCCTGTCCTTGTTTTGTGTCCAGCTGATGGATCTGAGTAAGAAGGTGCTTGGTCAGTGGATGTTTGAGAAGATGATGAAAATGACCTTCTATGGCCAGTTTGTGGCTGGGGAAGACCACAACTCCATCAAACCTTTAATTCATAAGAATCAGGCCTTTGGTGTGGGGGCAGTTTTGGACTACAGTGTTGAAGAGGACTTGACACAGGAGGAGGCAGAGAATAAGGAAATGGAGTAAGTATACAATGTTTACATCTGACCGAGCAAAAGTTTAGTAAAGGTTATAGTGCAGGATACTTAATCATTAAATGTTTTGGTTCACATAGTATGAGAATTTGAAGCCAAGCACAGTTAATCGGTATCTCAACTTTAATATATACCATATGTGCCCCAGAGCAGCAGCCATTCATGAGTTACATAACATACAAAACTGAAAAGGCGTGTGCAGTCAAGTTTATTTGAATACCCAGTATCACATGCTACACAACAATGTCAGTTTCTGACCCAGCCCATGCTCTCCCAGAGACAAAGGAATGCCCTTTTAAGAGCCAGGGAAACTGGAACAAACTGGAAGAAACTTGAAAAGGCCATGTAAAGAGAGACCCCTACCCCCAGTCCTCTGTGTATGGTTGTAACAGCAGTTGCACAACTGCAATTAAAAGAATAAAAGAAATTTGTTGCAATGGATATATTTCCAGTAATAATAGTTTTACAGCAGTGTCATTATAATAAATCCAATTTAATACTGATGAATTGTAGTTAGTCCAATTCTGGCTCTTTTAAAGTGAGTAAGTATGACTGCTAGACTTTATTTTAGTTATTGTCCTTAAACCAAAACATTTAGGACAATGTTTTTTAATTTCTATATCTTCATTAATAATTAGTCCATCTTTGTCTTTTCTTTTTAATTAATAGTCAGAGAATTTCATAAATCTTTACATTTTAGACCTTTCTCATCATTACTCATAATATTTGCACATATTTAAACACAAACTAGGGCTGTATGATATGTTAAAAAATGTCATATTGCAATTATTTTAATAGATATTGTGATACAGGCCAATTTCACTCTTCAAAATATATGGCATTGATATTTGAAAAGCTCATCAAAAGTCTGGTCAAACCACTTTATTTTACTACTCTGTTTGTGAACTTGAGGTTTTGTTTCTCGTGCCTGTCTCTACTACATGCTCTCCCTCTGCAAATAACCTTTTGACACAGTGTTGAAAACATTCGAATGAGCTATAATTTGAGATCAGTTTATTTTTATTCCGTCTGGCTTTTTATCAAATTAGCACGAGTCACTTTCTCCACCGTGTGTTTTCTCCAGATAGCAGAGTGTGTCTTTTAATTTGTCTCTAGTAGCAAAACAGTGGCTGTCCCTCTATTGGTTGACTAGGGCAGGCCTCCTTTCCTCTGATTGGTTGAGCTGGTTATTCAGCAGGGGGGTGGTTTACCTCATGCAAAAGCTGCCAGCCTTTTTAAGTCATGTTCTGGATCCCTGCATGGGCCATACACATGGTCTAGTTATGCAATGATCTACAGAGGAAATAAGCTTTTTTTATACTGAGGATTATCTTTCTAAGCACGAATGTACACATGCTGAAGCAAATCCAAACACAGTTTTTAATTAGGAGGTAGTTACCTTTCTGACGACTCTTTCCAAAGAAAGACTCTTGGCTCCACAACAAAAACAACACACACACATCGAACACTGTCTGTTCCCTGATGTGTCTCTCATGTCACAACATGCCTAGAAAAGGAGGCCATCGACACACACACAAGACCGGTTACAATGACTTGTGAAGTAAAAACACCTGCCTTGCATCTGTTGCTTTCACCCTTTAATATAATCTTCTTAGATCACAGTCGAGAAATCACACAACCTTCCTGTGTTCAACATTGAACACAGGAAGGTTGTGTGATTTCTCGCATAGTGTTTGTTTATTTACCTGGTCTGAAATAGAAATCATAAAACTGACAGAATACATATATGTTCTTTTTCATGTATGTGTAGAAAATTTTATCATTTATTTGAGCAAATCTTTGCTTTTTTATTCTGATGCCAATCCATCCTTCTTTTTCAGTTCCTGTGTTTCTGAAGCAGAGAAGGAAAGTCCAGGTTTGTATATCAGTTGAAATTAACTTCTTATTCATTGCATGTAATAAAGTGTTAACTGATCAATTTCCGAATTAGTTGCAACATCATCTACTGCATGCTCAATTGAGTAAGATAAGGTAAGATAGAACTTCGTTTATCCTAAGGAAAGTTATCGTGCAGAATTTGAAGTACAAAGTAGGACAGAGTGCAAATAATATATAAATACATAAAAATATCTATATATTTTTTAAAAAGTGTACAAACAAAAGTAAACAATATGTAAAATTTCAGATATTCACAGTGCTAAAAACAGAACTGCTTTACAGTCAGCAGGCACAGCTAGGAACTGGCAAGACTAAACTACTGGCTGGCTTTGATCTTCAATTGCCTCATGTTGGCCTGAACGCAACACAAGTGTCACAGTTGGTGTTTCTAGTCATGCGACTGCATGGTTTGGCCTGGACAGCACTGGTTATATTTGGATTTAGTTGGGCCTGAACTGTTCAGTCATGAAAAGCTTGGTGCATGTTTCAGGGTTGATGTTTGAAACTTAAGAATATCATTCACCTACTATTACAAATGTTAATTTATCAGTAAGAAACACTATTTCTTTAATATATATATTCTTAGGATCACTTTTGAGAGTGTAGTTTTAGTACTGGAGGTACCACAT
>JAJHUR010086305.1:0-13771 GCA_027495735.1 Lutjanus campechanus | reverse complement strand
GCATATCCAAAGATATCTGTCACACAAACACAGATAGGCAGATGTATTCAAAAAGGTCACGCTGCGTTTCAGATCGTGTGTGTGTGTGCGTGTGTGTGAGAGCTGTACTGTGCAGTGGGACTTTAAAGATCCCGTCAGACTTGCTTCTCCTATTAGAGACAGATGTACACTGTAAAAAAAAATAAACTGTTTGTTTTAACTTAACCCTCTATGGCACGGTGCTGCCTCGAGGTGACGCACCCGTATTTTTGGCCTTTTACGCTCACACGATACATCCTCAATTATGGTGAAATACTTTTTTTTAAAAAGAGGCAGGACTCTGTTTTCATTTGTCACATGACTCTTATTTTTTTTTGCAGCCTTCCTCACTTGGTTCAGCTACAAAAATCTCCACAAAAATGATCTGAAAACAACTTTTTCTGTCATTTTACAATCCGGAAAAATGGATTCACATTAATAGATGAGTAAAGTTGAATTTTTAATCGTTTAATGTTCTTTATTTAATAATTAAGTGATAGAAAATTGCTGAAATGTAAATGTTGCCTTGAAGTCACACCGTTCCATTACGGATTCCTACTATTACATTTTTTTATATTGCGTATTGTTCATTTTATTATTTTATTTTAACTCATAAAGATGTCAGCAACACTAGAAATGGATGAATTAATGAATTAATTCCTATAGGCAGTTCTACAATGGTACAGTGTTGCCTGAGGGTAGCTGAATATTTTCCATCACTTTTCTAATAAATGTTAATCAAATTTTAAGCAATAATCCCTTTGCCTTTTAAATTTTAAGTGAATTAGTTTAAAAAGTTTAGATAAATCTGTAATGAAAATAAATAAATAAATGTTTTTAGTCCAGTAAACTTATATTAATTCAGCTGGTCTCGAGAAAACAAGTTTAATAAGATCAATATATAAAGTTTAACAACAGCTCTTCATAAGCAGACAGACAAAGATGTCCGCAACTCAATAAATGGTTTTAAATGAATGAATTCCTGTAGGCTGTTCCACAGTGGTACAGTGTTGCCTGAGGGTAACATCCAGACAGACAAACTTAAGAAAAGAGTTCATTTTTAATGTTTTTTTCAATTTCAGATTACTGTTAGAACAAATGTTATTCAGATTTTAAACAATAACTCTATTTTCGTTCCCTGCCATTACGCACCCTAACGCACTCTAAAGTATACCTGTAAAACACTGAACATCTCTTGAAACTTTCTTTAAATTATGTTGGGATAGAGATGGGACAAAAATAAACTTTTGTTTGTCCAATGAACTTTATATTGATTCTGTTGGTGTTGAGAAAACAAGTTTAATAAGCTCAAGATATTAAGTTTAACCAAGATTTCTTCAGTCATACTGACAAAGAATATAAACAAATTTGATTTTCCTTCTACATTTTCTCACTCTTCCTCAAGATCGTCTCTTTCCATATTATTCTTAATGGCTGCATCAAGTCAGATTCTCCTTGAAATCAGATTAAATTAACCTGTGTTAGATTTTTTTTTCCAGGCAAAGCTGCAGCGAGTCGTATGTTAGCCAGTTAGATCATTTTACTTTAAGTTGAGCACAACTGCTCTTGTCCTCCAAAATCATCACAATATGAGAGTTCATTAGCTTTAATGAGAAAAGATTAGTTGATTTCCTGTATGTTTTTTTTTTAACAGTGATTGGAGCACGCCATGTGTGTTTGTGTGTGTGTTTTGTTTCTGTGCAGGCTGCTCCAAACAGTCACGTACTGTAACCGAAAAGCCGTGGGTTGGGTGGCTCTTGTCTAGTCTCAGAAGGCTAATTACACTGAGTGCACAGTGATGGAGCCGCCTTGATTTATTTATGATTCTTCCGCTGTCCCACTTGTTCTCGTCAGCCAAGCTATCATCCAATGCATCCTCGATTGGCGAATCGTTTCTGATCCTCTTTCCCTTCCTTCTCCACCATTTTCTCTTGTTTTAAAATTGCTCTTCAAACATTCAAAGGAAAATTCAACCCTCTCCTCTGCACACTCTTGCACAGTTAGACTGAATATCTTCAATCAGCCTTGGAGACTTTGTCTATGGCTCGATCAATGCAGCTTTAGTAAAGGACTGATACCGAAATCCTGACATTTACCATTGATGTTTTAGATCATTAAAACAATTTCTGTTATAAAACCTCCTTTGTGCTGCGGCTGCGCTCGATGCAACTTCATGTCCTCCGCCTTTTTCATCACAGAGAAAAGAAAAACCCACCACTGACAGAAGAAAAAGGATCCTGTAACACATGCTGAATCACCAGTAGCTGTTTCAAACTGTGATGAAGTGGTTTAATATAGATATTTTCTTCTAAAATCATGTCAAACACATCATGGGGGACACAAAACAAGCACCTAAACTGAATTTGCGAAGAGCTCCAAAGCTGCAGGATCTCAATTAACGGAACAAAGACGGACACTGTTCACTGTTGCAGCCCCGCTAGAGACTGATACACAGCAAAAAGAAAAATCTTTCTCACAGTCGTACTTTCAGCCTGCAAGACTCATTTCTTTAAGAAGTCACTGCCAGTAGGGCGCTAACAGCACTTATTCTCAGCGCCGTGTCTCTTGTTTTAGGAATTCACTCGAAATCAGAGCAGCTATCTTCAAATAAGCCAGAGAGTAGATTGCTACACATATAAATAAACAGAATCTTTAAATAACTAATTGAATATCAACTCGTTAAGCCGTCCTCCTTAGTTACTGTTGCTAGGTCTTGTCCTGCACATGCATTTTACAGTGTTAACAGTGGCAGCATCTAAATTGGCTGTAAGCAAACAAGAGGAGCTTCTAATTTCTAGCTAACGACCGTGGGTTCTGACCGCTAAAATGAGGACTCTCACTAGCAGATGTCATAAGTTTAGCTAGCTAATATAAGCTAATGCTAATGTTTTAACTCTGTGAGCCAGATGAGAAGTTCGTAGTTCGTCTCCAGCTGACTTTCTGGTGTCTATATCAACACACTGTAAAATGAGAACTGTGTTAAAGGGTCTGAAATATGTAAAGTTACTTATGTTAATTGCTAACAGACTGAGGCTAAAGCTAAATCCCAGCAAACATTGGCCAGAGGGTGAAATACAACATGTAAATGTATACAGAACACGACAGAAATATGCTCATTAATGCTGGAAAAGGAAGCACAGGGATTAGAGTAGTGCAGCGGACCTTGAGACCGTCACCCAGCCGGACCTCGACCGCCTCAGGAAGAGCACCTGGATGAGAGCTAAGCTAACCTGCAGTACAGGTCATAAATCCTGATAGCACATGGTCCAAACTAAAACATCAAAGTACACGTCAAATAATTTTTCCCCCAAATCTGATTCTGTCATTTTGGTTAGTTCTTATCATGCTGATGTTTGTTCAGGTGTTCATTTTTTGATCAGTTTGGTTTTAATTAGTTTTTAATGATGTAAAAACATTTTTTGCCACCTGACAGTGGGTATTGGGTCTACTGGGTCTACTGCGTCCTAGTGGGTTGCCAGGTTTGCGTGTGTTTCACTAGAAATTACCCAGTCATGTTTCAAAAGCAAAACATAGCTTCGCAATATCTTGAAAATTGCAAATACTTAATTTATGAAAAATCAAGTCCTTTAAAGTAATCTGTCTCCAGTGTAAGTCAAGTCTCAAGTCAGGAATACCGAGTCAAAGTCAAGTCTTTTATCACTGCTAGTCAAGCAAGTCTCAAGTCCTCAAATTGGGACTTCAGTCTGACTGAAGTCAAGTCAAAACATCTAATTTGTCCACAACTGTAATCCTTAGGAATGATAACGATGATGATGACTGATGATTAGGTCATTAAGGATTTGATCGATTAAGGAAACTGCTTACAATTTGCAGTCCTACTTGACATTAAGAGTAAGACGAAGTGAAGATGCGTCCTGTAAAAAGATTGATCTTTCATTAATAATGTCATTTGAGGCTACTGGCAAAATGTTTTAGGAATTTTAGGAAATTCATCCTGTTTGTTGACTTGCTTTATTGCAAAAATTGCATGTTTAACCTTCAAAACTGAGATTTTCACTGCAGGGAACCTGTGTAAGTGAGGAGGTTTTGCAATGTTAAACAGCTGCAGTTTTACATAAAATCAGCTTTAATGTGCAACACGCTATTCAATTATGCTGATCATCATAGAGCTCTCTTTGTCTCCCACTCACCTTTTCGTCTCTCCTCTCTCTCTCCGACTCTCGTACCTCTTTTCTGAAGTGTCTTGCTGAAAGGAATGAAGAAGCTTTTAGCCTCTCAGATTATAATCATTCCTTTTTTATTCATCATAATTGCCGACTGATTGCAGTAATTTTTGTACACTCATAATTTTAGTGGTTCTTTTAGTGCTTGGTAGCCATATACTGCTCGCTGTATTTATGTATTTGTGTTTTCCGAGTGTTTGTGAATGTCTGCAAGTCGATTTTTTTTTTCTTTTCAAAGTTGGTAAATGGGAGAGGGTGCACTAATGTCGGCGTGTGTGAGTCAGAGTTGGAAAGAGACGAGGGGGGTGGTGGGAAAAATAGGTGTTTTGTGAAAGGAAGGACAAAGCAACAGGGGCATTTTTTTCATGTTGGCACAGCGGCGGAGAGCAAGTGAGCAACAGACTGCGATGGAAGGCGACAGAGTGGCTGTGAAAAGGAAAAAATAAACAGTGATTGAGAGAGTGCGTCTTTAACTGGAGGCATATGGAAGTACAGAGCGCAGTGGTCTGATGAAGGACGAACACGAGAGAAAAGGGAGATGAAGTGCTCAACACAGGATTGGAGAGAATTACGTGTAACGGGTTTATGTATTCCACTACAGTTACTGGGGAAAAAAAGATTACAGATACATGTAGAAAAATGGGGATTATTAACAGGTTTATAATTTAAAACATTTAAAATTAAGAATGATATACACTTCATGAGTCTAACAGCACCACTCTGGTCTGAGTGAAACCAATCTTACAGTTCAATTCATTATGATGTCCTCTGGTGAAAAAGTGCTTTCATCATTTACACGACTTCCCATGTCGTAATTATGTGTTCAAGTTAGCAACACCAATCAACTGTTAATGTTAGCCACACAGACCAACGGCCAATGTTAGCTAAACAGACCTGATTGAGTTAGCTACAAGGACCCACTGCTAACATTAGCTACACAGAAATCCAATTAGCTGGCTAACCTATTAATACTGCCACTACTGAGACATATTTTGGACTGTAAGTGGAAATGCTAATGATCGAGATCGGTGTGTGGGTATAAACATAAAACCAGAATAAGTTCATATCCGTGTACTCAAACCTTCTAAGAGTTTGAAGTGTGAATAGCATAACAGATTAAATCATAGCTCATTTTACAATCAAATCATTATCATGGCCTCTATAAACAACAATGCTTTTTCACTGGTGGAACTTTAGCCATTATTTTGTCTCTAAATCAAACAACAGCAGACAGTGAAAATTGAAGTTCTGTCTTCAGCCGTGATAATGCTGTCATCATCCAAGTAGTCGACATCTTGTCTAAATACATATTTACAGGTGAGACTAACTGCTAACATTAGCTACACAGACCAACCACTAACTTTAGCTACACCAACCTGTTGCCAATGTTAGCCACACAGAGCAACTGCCAACATTAGCTATATAGACCAACCACTAACATTAGCTACACAGACCCACTGCTAATATTTGCTACACAGACCAACTGCTAGCACTAGCTTCACAGAAGAACTGCTAATGTTATCTACACAGACCTACTGTCAACATTAGCTATACAGACCAACCGCTAATGTTAGCTACACTAATCAACAACAAACTTTATCCACACAGACCAACCACTAACATTACAACAACGAGCTGCTAACCTAATACTACTAGCCTACTACTACTATTGCTGCTACTTTAATAATTTAATAAACTGGTCAAGGAACATGGAACATTATACTAGACTAAAAAACTTTGGCATATTGACTTTGCCGTGTTGAGATAGTCCAATTTTGTGAATCCTGGATCAGGTTACTGGCTACATTTTTAACAGGTAATTAGTCCTTGTATCAGAATACATTTTTAGATTAACACTCTCGACCTTGTTAACACGCAGCAAAAGGAAGGTGACAGGAGAGCAGAAAATAAGAAAAAATCAAACTGAGAAGAAGGAGAGAGGAGGTGAAAGAAGGATTTTTGAGAGAGAGAGAGAGAGAGAGAGAGGAGAAAGAGAGGCGGTTGTTGTTCCAGTGTCACTCATGGCCTCCCTCGGGAGTGTTTAGACCTTTAAAATCTCCTCCTCTCCTCCGCAGGGCCGCTAACACTCCTATCACCCCCCTCATCTCTCCTTCCCTGCCACCTTCCCTCCCTCGTTTATCGCTCCTCACCCCTCCCTCCCTCCCTCCTTGAACCACAACCCCACTCTCCTCCTCCTCCTCTGCTTCACCTTCACGCTCCTCTGTTTCCCTTCCTTCCTCTCCTCCTTTGATTTTTCTGCCTCTCTCTCTCTTGTTTCCGTTCCCACCGACTCTCAGATCCTTTTCTCGTCTGCTTCCCACCTTCCCTCCAACACTGACGCTGCTATTTATAAATTGACTAACTGTACGTGAGTGTGGCGTTCAGGGGCGGGGGGAGAGGCAGGCAGAATGAAAGGGACTGTGTGAATTGTTTTGTGTTTTTGTGTGCATTTTTTTGTGAGCGCGGCAGCAAATTTCAGCCGCCGAATCTGAGACGTTCATTCATATCCTGTCATATCGCATTACAGTCTTATGTCGTGTTACATTTCAAGGCACGTAGCCGCAGCAGTTTGCAGCAAAAAAAAAAACAAAAACTTCACTTTGAGCTCATGGAGGTCTGGAGATATTTTTTGTCAACAACATTTGGGTAACACAGACTTCAAAAAAGAAAAAAGTCAGAGGCAGCCATCCAATCAGCCGTAAGTTTAAAAATGCTCACTTCTCAAAATGGCATTTCATGGATGGGTGAACTGCCGCACCACCAGTCCTCAGTTCTCTCCAGCATCATTTCAGCACTTACGTTATGATTGCAGTCCACTGTGTCCTCGCCGTTTTCCAAATTACTTCTCCGGTTCTTTACTGCAGGTTCCTGTGAGACTGACAAGTAGTTAAAAGTACTAAAGGAAGCAAAACTACAAGACTTGACCCTCTTCACATTTTGGTCTGAAAAGGGGTTTGGAAGCTCAAATGTCGTACTGCTCTGTTCCCAACATTAGTTATTTTTTATAAGAAAAAATAGTTTTACTTTAAAACACAAAAAAGTTTTAAAGTAATAAAAAATTTTGGGAAATTGCTTTAAAAGATTGGTAAAGATTGTGGTTATAGTTGATAAAAAGACGAGTGTTAACTGACCCTTCGCTAAGCCCCGCCCTCCTTGGTTACTGTAGCTACGTCTGTCAAGCTTTCCACCGTCACACTGCACAGGTGTTGTTTACGTGATAACGGTGGCGCCCACACTGATGAAGATTTTGTGTGATTTTCCAGCAGACATGATCAAGTAAAAGGCTTGTTGTAAGACAGAATCAGAATCAGAAAGGGTTTCATTGCCAAGTAAGTTTTTACTTACAATGAATTTGCTGTGACATGTTGGTGCGAAAACAACAAACATAGAACTAAAAAAAAACGCTCTTTTCTCTGAACAGTCAGTGGCAGATTTAACTGAAACTGGGATTTAAATTTTGAAAGACGAGGTCTTTGATTCCACTGAGAAGTAAACAAAAGCGGCTTCTCGTTTCTAGCTGACGACTCTGGATTTTGTCGGCTGAAATGACGACTCTTCTCCAGCAGGTTTCATTAGTGTGGCTGGCTAAAGTAAGCTAAGTGCTAACTCACTTTGTAATGTTTTCGTCTGACACGTTTTAAAACCATAACCCCGTGAAAGAGCATTAAAATTGTTTATGTGTACGATAGATGACAGAAATATGCTCATTAATGTGAGAAAAGTCTCCAAGACTCCAAAAGCCTCAACATGCCGTTCACTTGCACATGCACACCCAGTTCAGACGGTGTGTGATTTTAGGCAAATGCATCATGAATCTTCTTTCTCTGAATAAATTTTCTTTACCGAACAGTTACCAAAGTATTTCCATTTGGAATTCTCTGTTAATAACTTCACATGCTCATTAAAACATGGGATCTTTTTTAAGTCATAGATAACAAGTGTTGATTGTGTGAACTCTCTGAACTGAACAAGGTGATAATTGAACTCAAAAGCAGCACTAAGAAGACTGAAGATTTGAGTCCAGTGTGAAACTTATAGTCAGCTTTGACTTTTTAATTAACTCTGTCGACTATTTTTAATTTATATAGCCTAAGCCTTGTAACATACATCAGTTATGTTATATAGATACTGTATTGACCATCGCCGCCATATTGGTCTCATCAAGGCTGATCTGTGGACTGTGAACAAAAGCATCTAAACATGAGAAACTGTGTTTATTTCTGAATGAAAAGCAACCATTTCTTTCACAGTTTCAATGAGTCGTTTTTATATTCAAGGATTCATGATCAATGTGGAGTAAGAAACTTTTTTTCTTACTCCATGTACCTCATGAGACCTTGAACATATCATGACTCACTGACATCGAGAAAGGTACCTTTATAGTGCTTTTAATCCAGAAAAAAAACTGACAGCTCCCCACAAATTATATGCATTTGTTCACAGGCCAGTCTTACCTGCTCCAGTATGGCAGCAAGTTGACAAGTCTATGTACAGTACTGTACATGTGTCCATGTATGTAACAGACATAAATTACATTATATATGTTAACTAACATACTTATTTCAACCCAAATCATGACCTTTTCTGAACCGAACCAAGTCGTTTCTGTGCCTTTATTTTGAAAGTGTACCTGGACGTTACATATTTCTGATTACTAGCTTGACCGCGGAGCCCTGCACGTGCAAACGTGAGGATAGAGGGTTACACAGAGTGTCAGATTGGACAATATTTCTTCAATCTATTTGAAATCACTCTGATTAGACATTCCAACTTAACTTCGTCTCCATGGACACCAGTTAAACACACATGTTTATGTGGCCCAAAGCATTAATCAGAATCTAACTTTTTTCACACGCACAAACTGATTCCACCCACTGTGAAGCAGAAGTAGTTCTTATTTGCTGATAAACAAAGAAAAAGAAATTATTCCATCTGGGAATGTTCAAGATGGATCTACATCATATCCTGAGAACAATATTAACAGTCTTCAGATCTTTTAAGGTTTCTTACAGTTGTACCAGTTACTGACCAGTTCTGTTTTGCAGAATATTTACTCCAACTAGAGAGAAACAATTGGATTATTAAGTGTTTTCACGGTTATTATTTACGCCAAACCTCTCAATCAGATTGAAAATTCATTCCAGTCAGGTCGGATCTGATCAATCTCTTCTGATCGAGGTGTTCACATGAGGCACTTTTTATTCTGATGTGAAGCAAATAGAGCCACTGACCGAGCTGCTGTACTTGACGAGTTGGGGAGTGAGAACATGTGGAACACGGCGGTAATGGTTTTATCATTATCTCTCTTGATTTAACAACTAAAATTCTCATTTGGAGGCGGCATGGTTTTTGCCTGACAAATGGAAGTGGAAGTGCACAAGTGGCTCATTGGCTTTTTTTTCACACTCATGCTGTTAATGTTGGATGTTTGGTCCTCACCTTCCATTAGAGACCCTCACCGGTCTGAACACATTTTGGTTGCAAATCTACATACGTAAAGTAATTAATCTCCTCAGAAGTTAGACTTTAATCTGGTGCACCTTGGCAGATCATACCTCTATAGATACATTTACAAAAATCAAAGGTTCTAATCCAATAAGGAGGTAACCATTATACATTGTGAAGTCTCCTCATTTCAGTAAGTCTCAAAAAAAAAAAGAAAGCCTCTGTTTTAATCATGTGTGTCATTTGCTGCTCAGATTCTTCAAGCTTTATGTTTCACAATCTGCAGCATGTGATGTGAAAACACTAATGGCCGCCATGGGAATAACAACATTCATCTCAAATTCTTGAACATTACGTGCAACCTTTTAGTCGAGTACTTTGTGTTGTTTGGGTGCATCTATCTGTGTATCCATGTCTCTGGGTGGTTATCTATTTTTATTTTTTTATTTTTTTTTTACCCATGTTGTGTATCAGGGAGAGATAGTTAAGTGCAGGCCTTGGGCGCAACGTGTCTCTCTGATGGCTAATACACAGTAATACAGCCCACACACTGGAGCGTTTGATAAGAGAGAGCAATGGAGCGCTTTAGACAGGGATTGTTGTTTCAATTTCATTTAAATTGCATGTGATTCGGTAGCAATTTCTCACCACTTGAGTGTCACTTAGATAATAGCATTATATCTGCAGATTTTGGGGTGTTTTGCTGCCAGGCGATGGAGTGAGAAATGGACAGAAACAGATACTGTAGAGCAAAGCGGTGAGTGAGGGTCTGTAGTGTGCCTGTGTACGCCAGCGAATTCCCACCCACTCGTTTTTACATCTAAAAAGCAATTCTACAGTACGAAGCCCGGGCTATTGATTTAACAGTATAAATGTTTGATAATTCATATAAATATTCTACAGCTCCAGCAGGAACCAGCACTGAGTCGCTGACAAGGAAATCGAGCTGCGTGTTACATAAAGATGGACTCTAATGGATGGAGGTGAATGAAAGTGAAAAACTGTTCTCTGAGGTTTGTGTGTGTGTGTGTAACAAAAAGGCGAGGTGAAGCCGGGACAGACAGGAAGTTTCAGTGGGTGTGTTGACTCATCGCTAATGCAACCTGCACTAGGGGAGATTTCAATAGTTGCTGTAGACAAAACAATTCTGAGAACCGTGTGGTCAGCTCATGGACGCGCGCATGAAAACGCTGTTTGTCTGTTTTGCTTTTGTCACACAAGTCTGAGTGGAGGCTCGAAGCAAAAATTGTTTAAGGTGTGCTCTGTTTAGTCGTGCATAGCCGGACCTCTCTCTCTCTCTGTCTCTGCAGTGCTTAGAGCTGGAAAAAGGACTGATTCCACACAGCCACAGTCTGCTGAAAAAAAAAAACACCCTGGCATTTTTGTATTTCTCTAAACTAATCACACCCGTCTTGGGCGGCGCTAAGGATGCAGCGATGGTGCTGCTGCTGCTGCAAAATCAGGGGGGAACTTTTGCATATCTGGAGTCGAGCCTGAGCATTAAAATGACTACATCACTGCAAAAGAAAAAGGTAACAGCTGTTAGCTTGTTTACATTCACACCATTAGCATCCCGGGCGCTAATTTGCCGTTTCCAGCGTGTAGGCTGCTATCTCGGAGACTGAAACAAACCATCCAATGGCTGACTTGTTGAGTACATCCAGTGAGTCAGACTAAACTTCCATCTAGGTGTGGATCAAACCTTTAACTTCATTCTCATTTTCAAAGTAATGGCAAAACATTCGAAAAAGTGTGATGCAAATATTCTTCAGAGAACATAGCAAGAGGATTAATAGAAGACCAGCATAACTCATCTCATCTGTATAACCTGATCCACAAGAATACATAATATCTTAGTCTGATATTTATATCCAGAAGTCAAAGGTCAAAATCACACATTTCACAGATTTGTTGAATGAAGAATAGATTCTCAGAGCAAGCAATTAACACGTATCACCAGTTATTGAGTAAGCAACAGGAATATTTTAACCTCCTTTGTTCACCGTCAGTTGTGCATATATTTGATCAGATTTGAATCCTCTGCATACAAACTCCAGCTAGAAGCTGATTAACCTTTGCACCTCAAGACCGCTACTTCCTAGTGTCTTCCATTGTGTCTTTCATTTACCTCAGGGTCAAATAAGGCTGTATCTCTTTTGGTACGAGCCCTCTCAGCCTCTCAAGCACTTTAAAACTGACAAAATAACCAAACGAAATCCTGAAAGCAGAGTACAAACCGAGCACCCACAGAATCAGGATTCTGCTCTCATATTCTGACCTTGTGCACTGTGTAATCTTGGCTTGCAGACTGATAACAGCTTGGGTTTGTCTGGTGCTCGCTCAATAGTTTTGTTATTAATAAACAACCATATTTATGCAAATTGATTTCTCTCCCGTGTCCACGCATACCATCCGGCATTTGCTGCCCTTTCAGTTCTTTACTTTTGGGGATTCCTGGTGGAGGGGAGCCAAGTTCGGGTCGGTGGCTGTCAAAAGAGCAGAAACTGGTCCTGCAGTGGTATTATTTAGCAGGAGAAATATTGCATCTTCTCCTGATCAGTAACCCAGCTTTTCCTATAGCTATATTTATTCAAATTTCTGACATTTCCATTCAAGGTTTTTATCTGCCTCTAAAGGGACAGTTCACATTATTTAAAGCGGGGTTGAATGAGATTCTTATCGGCGTATTACCTACAGTAGACGGAGGTCAGCACTTTGGAGAAGCAGAAAGGAGCACCAGCACGGAAGCTTAGCAATGAACTGTTGTGTACAGGGTCAGCAGCAAAATGTGTTTTAGCAACTTAATAAAAGGTCCACCAAAAACAATCAGTATTAGTTAAGTGTACGCTATATTTTGAATATTTTAACCATATTACCTTGCAGTCAGTCAGCCTTTTCTGATGGAAAACAGCCTTTATATGAGCCAAATATTTCTCTCTCCAAAACAGCCAGACTCCTTAAGGACTCCTTAAAACACTTTACCTGTGTAAATACTATACAGCTTCCAGGCTGCTCCTCCTGTCTGCCTCTTCAACCACCACCATGATACCGTAGGCTGACTATTGATAAGTACCTTGTGCAACACGGACGACCCCTTTAACTCATAGACACAGGTGGATAGAAACACACTTATTGTTGCGATGTGCAGTCTGACACCTCCTGGTGTGCCTGCAGTGAGAAGAGCAGGTGTGTCTGATAAGGACAGTGGCTGCTGCTCTCATCCTTTTTCAGGGATGTAATGAGTGAGAAAGATGTGAGAGATCTCTCAGAGATCATCAACACCGGTTTCACATCTGCCTCCAGAGAAACTCATTCTACCTTTTGCCTCTTTACTTTTCACTCCCATTCTTTAACCAGTCAGGTCTCCGTCTCCCTGCAGCAAATCCCGCCCCCCTCCTCCTCCTCCTCCTCCTCCTCCTCTCCTCTACTCATGCCGCCTGTGTGGCATTCCCCTGCAACTCATTGTTTATTGAAACGGCAGTCGGTTATCGACCATGAACATCAACAGCAAACATCGCTAGTGTAAACTTTGATAACATGACGGCACTCATTAAATGAGCTTTCAACACACACACACACACACACATAAGAAGGGAGGAAGCTTCAGTTTGTATGCATCTGTGTGTGTGTGTGTGTGTGAGGGTGTGTGTGTGTGTGTGTGTGTGTGTGTGTGTGTGTGTGCTTGTGCATCTCCAGCTGTGAGGAAAGGCCCGTGTCATTCTCTGTCTCTCTCCCTCCTCCCTCCATCTGTCGCTCCTTCTCTTCTCTCCCCCCACCTCTATGGCATCCTCCCTCTCCTCCCAGTCTCTTCCTACCTCATCCTCCGCTCCCTCCCTCGTCTCCTCTCCATATCTCCTTTGTTTTTTATTTCATTCTCACTCTCTCTCCTCCTTCCTTCCCTGCTGTGTGTTTAATCGGGACTTGCTCCCTCTTCTGTTTGTGATCACTGTGGCAGACATGCTAACACACAATCACACACAAACACACAAACTGTCCAATCTCAGTGGATTTACCAAGACATGAATATGCAAAGCTGGCCTCGCTGGACCCCCCTGAGCAAATCTATCTATCTATCTATCTATCTATCTATCTATCTATCTATCTATCTATCTATCTATCTATCT
>JAJHUR010086301.1:0-13109 GCA_027495735.1 Lutjanus campechanus | reverse complement strand
AGTTAGTTCAGAGCAGAGCACAGGAAAGTTGCCTGAAAGTCTGGGTGCATATGTTAAGTGTGTGGAGTAAAATGGATCAGTTAGCTAAGATAATATTACAGTGTCTGTGATGCTAATTTCCGTTAGCTTGTTAATTAAAATTCCCAGTATGCCTTAGCATTGAGCTAACAGACTGAAATCAATTCAGCAATCAAAAAAAAAAGGATCACAATACCTAAGAGAATCAATTTTTTTCTTCCCATCCCTATAAATTAACGTGCCGTGTTTGACATACAATACTACAACTACTAGCCTGCAAATTTCGTACTATGCGAAAATTTCCTACTATGGCTTCCTTTTACGTGGCTCAAAAGAGCAAACTCTCCCATGGTGCCGATTTTACAATCTGCTCAAGGATTGGGACCTCGTTATGATCATGATTTCATTAAAACGGCGACCTCCCGGCATGTTGTTGTCTGTTTTCACTCACTGCTCTATCAGACCGTACACAAAAAAACAACCCAACAGACTGAGTGAAGCCAACCATGCAGTCGCAAGCGAGGCTTGAGCGAAGTCATCTTATTTTGTGCGAAAGACAAAAGCAATTAGTCCTTCCCTGACTTTTTTATTTCTTTATCTACAGAGTGAGCTTTTCAGTCAGACACAGTAGTGCAACTACAGTTTCAATCAATTTCAAGCACTTCATCCAAAATCAAAGTACTTCTCAACCTTGAATACACCACATTAAAAATTTTTCAAGGATTTCCAGCACCCATACAAACCCTGCATTCAAAATCTACACAAAAACACAGATTGGAGAGCATAAAATGAGCTAAAGAGCCAAAGTCGTGGGAAAATATGACTAATTATCATAAACATGATTACTTTCTGTTCTACTTCCAGCACCTCCTGTCCCCCCTCGGGGAGGTGAGGAGGTGAAATCTGTCTTCTTTTTTATTGAATTTGTGAGTTAAGATTTAACGCCTTGTATTTTAAGAGATCATGAGCTGGAGCCCATTGAGGCTAAACATGTTACTACAGAACTATACTGTCGTACACTGTGTCTCTTATGGTTTGTCTATCTATTATTTACCTGTTATCTATTTTTACTCCCCTGCCTTTGGTTGTCTGATGTTTTCTCTCTTGTTCTGATGTTTTTTTTCCCATGTTTTCGCTGAGTGTACTCTCAGTATTTAACATTTTAATGTATTGTTATTTTTCTAGTATCCCACTGTGAAGCACTGTGGCCACAGTTTAGCTGGAAGCGGCACACCTGAGGATTATATTATTATCTCTCCATGAGCACTACAGACAGGTTTACAACACAACACTAAATCAACGCTCTTATATTTTTTATAACAGCCTCTGGGGCTGAAGCGGCTTGGATTAGAAAACATTTAACATCCTCCAACCTATAACTGGGCTGTAAAGGATAAAATGAACCATGCTGTAGAGTTATATTAAATTATAATCATTCTTCCTTTCAACAAAATCCATGTTTTTAATCACATTGACAGTTTGGCAGAAGTGGTGCCAACAGTGCAGAAAGAATTAGTCAATCAGCAGAATGATAATACCCAACTATTTTGATAATCTATTAATCATCTCAGTTGTTAAATCAAGAAAAAAACAACTCTTTGCTGGTTAAAGCTTCTCAAACATGAGAATTTGCAGATTTTCTGTTGGCCTATTGTGTATCTTTGAATATCTTTTGGTTTTGGATCTTGTGATGACTTGTGACGAGTATTTTTCAAAATTTCCTGACATAAAAATAACAAACAGATTGATCAATAATGAAAAAAATAATGATTTGTTACAGTCCCAGTCAGTCAATCCGATGGTCATTTCAATGGAATTTTGTGCAGACACTTGCAGTCCCCCGTGAATGAATCCTACTGACCTTGATACTAAAATGATTGCAGGGCTTGACAGTAACGGTTCCCAGGTTGCCACTGGCAACCACTGAGAAATTGGCCACCAGTTCTTGGCCTTTTGGTGCCGTCAGTGGCAACCGCTTTTTCACATATAAAAATAAGGAGTGCAAACAGCAAAATGAGCACCCCAAGATAAATAAATTTCAGTCTCTTTCTTGCATTAGTGATGTTTAGGTTTAGTTTTTGTCTTTGAGTTGGAGCTTATACTTGTGTGCACACAGGTATGTGAATAACTGTTTGACTGTGGGGTGAAAAGTTCAACTAACTCGTCACCAAACAAACGTGCAAACTGATTAAACTGACAAAGAACCAGATGAATCTGAACATAAAAGAGGGAGATTTGTAAAGCCTTAGAAGGTGAGCTGGACAGAAAATAAAACTGCAAAGCACAGCCAACATACACCTCAATAAATGACACATCACTAGTTCAAGGTAGCACATCCTACAGAAGCACAGGTTACTGTATCAGAGCTTTTAAACATTCTTTTACGCCACGTTTTCATTATTAAGCTGATGTATGAATGGTTTCTAGCCTTCTGACCATTCAAAGTGCTTTTACATTCATACTTTAATGTCATGGTGCCAACCTGCTCAGCCGGTGCTCACTTATGAAAATCAAGCCCCCTAATGAAGTGTGCTGGTTTTCAAGTCAATTTGACATAGTGGCCAATAAGGGTGGGGAGTTCTTGGTACCTCATGATTTGATTTGCTTCAGATGCAGTGAGCTACGATGCAATAAAACAAGTAACAATGCATCGTGTTGCATCAAATTTTTAAGCGTTTGAGCCAGGAGGTGCAAGTCAGATTGTGTGAAGCTCAGCCATCCTCATCAAAACTAAAGAAGTAGCCTAGTTTAGACCATAAACACGATGCACATATTTACACCCACGATGTTTCACCATCCAATTGGTTCAAACATAAGAAAGGCAGCCCGTCTAACAAAACTGTTATAGTTGATTAAGTCAACTACCACATAGTGGCCCAAAAAGGAGTTGAGCAATTGATTGAATATATCAGCATATCAGCAATCGGTGATGGTCCAGTCCATCGACGGCTTTGTCAACTTATTTTGCTAATTTAATGGTCAGCAAATACCAGCCTAGCCAGACGAAGAGTGCACTGTGCTGGATGAGGACAGAGAGGAAAACAGCCTGGAGAGCCAGATTATTTTCACATCTAACACTGTGAATTCAGGGTTGAATTTGACCAAACTAATAGTGGTGATTGAATCGTGTTGAACGACGAGTTAAGAAGCCAATTAAAGCTCGTCTGAAGTTTGGTACAAGGCAGAAACTTGGATTCAGAAGGTGCATGGTTTTATCTTGAGGAAAATAGTGTGAGAATGTTTAATTTCTTGACAACTTCTGAGTTTGTTGGCGATTTAGAAAATTTTAAATTATCCCCAAACCTAATCCAGAAGCATACACTGAAGATCTAGGTATGAATTTGGCTTTATGTGCCACTGAGCAGCTTTCATAGATATGAACGGAGGCCAGCCTCCAACACTGTATCCAGTTCTCTACAATACATCCATTCAACCTATTGACACAAACATTCACACAGCCATGAGGAGCACCTTTTGATTAGTGGACGACCCTCTTTAACTCCTGGCTGAAAATATAAGATGACTAAAAATGGAAACTGCGTTTTCAGTTTTGGCAACCAAAAGCTGATGCCTCGTTGCCCGCCTGGCAACCACTTTTCAAAGCTGGCGTTAAGCCCTGGATAGCAGTAAGCATATTAGCATAATAACACGAAGAAAAATTAAAATTAGCAGGGGCAATAAATACTTGCTTGCTCGGCTGAAACACAGGCGTGAATGTGAGAAATAGTGTGTGCAGGGTGGCAAGCATAAACTACAGGAGCTAATTTGGCTAGCATGCTAACAAAGTAATTATTCACTTTATCAAACACTTTGTTGTTGTTACCCTCTGACTGTGTCCTTGCCATCCGGCTCCCCCTGCTCCTCTGATGCTTGTCATCTTTCTTTTATCATGCAGTTACATTAACAAGGACAGAAAACAATGACACACTCTTTCTCTCAGGTCGGCTGGACAACGGAGAATTCAGCTGAATTCAATAAACTTTATTCATCCCTAGCGAGGCAATTAGTCCTTTAACATCCACCCACCATTTGGGTTTTGGTCTGGCCGCATAATTAAAACAAATTGGACATTTTTGATCCTCAGACTTCTGATGAATTTGGACAGTCAGTAATCAAAGACGTATTACCTTGTTGGTCTGCCAGGCTGGTTTGAAGATACAAGGACAGCATATTTTTAAGGTTTTAGTTGTGTGTACTTGGATTATTATTAAAGAGAGTCTAATCTATTGATACAAATACACCATGGTGATATTCATGTGGGTAGTTTTCAGAGTCATGGTGCCAGCCTCCTGTGGGCTGAACGGTGGGTAGTTAAAGGTTAATTCTCACATTTTTGAGCTTGTGAGAGTGAGGAAGCATTTGTCAATTTGTCTCGCCAAGTATAAGTAATTGGAAATGCTGCTGCTTCCAAGAAATCATTAGTTATGTGTTTTTATTTATCCATTAGGAGATCATCTTGCAAAACAAGATTTGATCACATATGTAAGAGGTTTAAAAGCAGCAAGAGGCAGCCACGTCTCTCTTTTTAAGTGAAGAATGTGCCCTCATTCTGTGGCATACAGTTAGTAGTGTTCAAACCTTGTAAATGTGAGCTAAAAATGGTTGGTTGAATCTGACACCACGTGTAAAAGGAGAATAACTACCCCTAGTACAGTTTAGGTGAGTGATGACATGTCTGTTTTTGTTCTAACTGGGCCACGTAGGCTCATTTATCTGCAACTTATCCTCTCTTATTGTGTATTCCCATACAGATAATTCACATTTTTAGCATGTTTTAGTAAGATCAGACAGAAAATGGGGTGTATGAATACTGTTGGGTCCCATTAATCATGGTCAAAAAATCTACTTCGCTGCACGCTGCACTGAACATTTCTCATACATGCTGGACAGGTTCATCTCACAGCCATTCCTATGTTCCCCAGCTCTATATAGCACATAATGGGATCAGGGGAAACAGCTCTCCTTCATCACCAAGAATATTAAAAATGTCCAAATCAGGGCTGCAACAAACGTCTATAACATGTCAACAAATGCTAAGAAGACTTCATCACTATTTCCCAAAGTGACATATGTAAGTGTCTTGTCTGACCAGCAGTGCAAAACTCTAACAAATTCAGCTTAATATCAAAGAAAACCAGCAAATATTCAAATGTAGGAATACCCTATTTCACTTGAAATGACTTGAATAATTACTCAGTTAGAAAAAATAGTGGCTGATTAATTTTCTGCTGATTGACTGTAATGGTTTCAGCTCTGAAGGATTCCACAAATGTCTAAATCTGAAACTGCGGTTAAGTGTTGTCATACAACCTGCCAGCTTTCATTTATTTTTTATAACAGCTTGTTTATTGGACTGGAAATATATGCAAAAAGCCTCAAATGTGAAATTGAGTGTAAACTAAGTGGAGCTATTCCACATACTACAGCAAAAACACTACATCTCTTCATAGTTTGCCACACAAAACAATATCAAACAAAAAAGGTCTGCAATACAAATAAATTAGGGCTGCCACTAATGATTATTTTAATTATTTATACATCAAACCATTATTTCATGGGCTAATTGGTTACTCATTTAGTCTATAAAATGTTAGATATGGGGTGGGCGATCTGGACAAAGCTTATACATCACCATCTATTTAATTGCAATCATGATCCACAATCTAAATTGCAATCTTTCTTCTCAGTTTTAAAATGACCTGTAGACTACAGCCAGACTTTTAATTGCCTATGAGTTTCTTCATTTGCACCATTAACACACAATATTGCATTAAAGGTACTTAACAGGTTTCAAAATGGTGATTAAAACCTGAGTTTAATTAGAGGTTGTAAACAGAAGCCAAAAGATAACATAATCATAAAATAACAAGTACTCACGACTGAATTGCTTTGCTTGCAAGTAATCATGCAAGGAAGAGCCACTAGAAGCATTTCATTCAATCAGTACAGCCATCTAGTTGGCTACATCATTTTAACGTACGAGGATCCACTAGTGATAGAGGTTATGTGATAGGGTTGGGCGATCGGATGAATACATCACCCATTGACTATAGGCGATATAGTCCATTGCCAGATGTTTTTTCTAGCCGATCTTTGGGGGCAATATTTGTTTATTATTTTGCTAATGTACGTGTGTTTTACGAGGAATTAACGAACCAATTAAGCTTGTCTTAGTTTGGTCTTGGCACAGTTTATTTTGTTTATTGGACATAGTGGATGTACACAGCGTGTGTAACAGCGAATTTGCTGCTTTCACACATATTTCCGTTGAGACTCGAGAGGATGGGAGGAGGTGGGAGAGGGGTACAAAGATATCGCCAGTCACCTTTGGATGGATTTACAATCGTCGGCCGGAAAATGTTAACATATCGCCCAACCCTAGAGCAGGTAACGTGTAGCATCACTGTTCCTCCACACCCCACTTCCTCTACACTGTCAAATTTAATCAAAACCACAGCACTCTTCATCTGAAACAAAGCAGCATAGCATCTTACTGCAAAAATGCATTTTAAACCATTTGGTGATTTCATGTTCACTGAAAAAAAACTATTAAAACCAAGATTATGTCATATTTATTGAGTTTTAGGCCGTTTTTATGCATTATAATGTTTTCTCAAACAAAAAAATTGTGATTTGGTTCTGCGATTTGGATACTGCACTTGGCGATATTGCGATTTCATTGCGATAAATTTTGCAGCCCTAGTTTTCTTTAGTGCACAATCAACTGAAAAAATAATCATTGTGTTTTCATCACCCTACAATGAGCTCTTTATATATACAGAGAGAGCAGGTCCTCCTCCATGCAGGTCGCCATGTTGCACCACCATGTTTCTACAGATGCCTAGCCTTTTGCGTTCTTTTGCAGCTACTACTACCTCACTTTAAGTTTGTTTCCTTATTCAACAAAAGCCTCCGTCAGACAAAACAAAATCAAATGAGGTGCAATTACATGAAACATATCGTTGACCATGTATCGAGATATGTATTGAATCATCTCAGGCAGTGAGGTGAACACCCCTATCAGGAACACAAAACAAAACATTCACATACAGACTGTAAACCACAATGCCACATCATTCAGTACAGTGTTATATCATTAGAGGGGTGTTATGAAAACACTAAGGGGTGCTGCTATGTGCTGCCACAAACCCTTAGAGTCACAGATTTAACGGCTGTGAGAGCAGAGACTCTGTATGTGAACCATTAACACCTCACCTGTCAATATTTAGTCAAACCATCACACCTGACCCTGCAGAAACTGAAGGGTCACACATTTGACTGTAACACCACCAGTAAACACCGCCCGCAGCCCGGTGACGGTGGTCGTTTCACACACACACACACAGTCACACACACAGTCACATACACACACAAGGGCAGACCCTCCGTTGACCAGCACCGACCGACCGTTTAACCGTTGGTTAGCAGCTCGGTAACCGGTGATCGCTCTTAATGATAAACACGAACGTGAAATCACCGTAACGTCACTGTAACCTCACCCGTTGCGTCAGATTAGCACGAGACAACACACACATATACACACACACACACATTCACACACACGGTATCAGTTACCAACTTTCACTAATTTCACAGTCAACCGTCTGCGCGAGCTCAACCGGCGGCGCCAAACCACGCTGCACGAGATTGCACCGGCGATAATTAACACACACACACACACACATACACATGACCGAACACACACACACATACACAGGTATGCACTGAAACACACACTCACGTTCACACACACACTCGCCGGTCGGTGGGTCGGTATAAGCCTGTGGTTCCGGTCTGCTCCAGTCTTACCTCCCTCCTGGTCCGGTTGGAGACAGGCCGGGATGTTTTTCTTCCAGCCGGGCATGATGCACCTCAGGGCGGATAGGGAGTCCAGGGCGGCCCGCTAGCAGACACACACCACCAGCAGCGGGAGGAGCAGCAACATGGCTAGTTAGTTAGCTGTTAGCTTGAGCTGCTACACTACACGGAGACCCACCTCCCCCTGCACTCTGAGCCTACCTCTCTCTACCGCTCTCTCTCCTCCTCTACCTCACACAGGCACGCGAGCCTCTCTCTCCCTCTCTCTCTCCCTGCTTTTCTTCTCTTTGTCTATGTCTCTCGACCCCCTCCCCCCTTCTGTAACTCTACCCCTCGGAGCCTCGTTGTGGTCTCGGGGGGAGTGGGAGAGAGAGAGGTAGGGTAGTAGTGGGCAGAAAGAGAGCGAGAGAGAGAGAGAGAGAGAGAGAGAGAGAGAGAGAAGGAGAGGGTGACGTGATGACCGTGAAAGAGTCCGCGAGGCAAACGGGGTACCGGGTCGACCGTTAGAACCCGAACCCCGCGAGCTTCACATTTGCAAGGATGGCGTTTAAATCGCCTAAATAGTTTTTAAATGTGGGCAATTTTTCGCTGCCGTTGAAGTGATTTGCCTGACAAGCACGCGCCAGCAGTGAGCACGCGCCTCCCGCCTTCATTCATTCATAGCAGAGAGAGCGAGAAGGAGTGTAGGCTACAGAGGGAAATCTTCTGGGATCAATAAAACTCCCACAGCTTCCTAGCAGCCGAGACAAGACAAAGATATATGGATGAATCACTTCAAAGTGTTCAACAATGACACTGAGACACAGAAATCCAAGGCGAAGTGCGGAGGCTTGAAAAAATATATGTATATATAAAAAAATATCACAGGTTAAAGCCTCTAAAGTCTTGAAATAGTAAAAATACATATATGATATCAAAGTTTAGTTTCTCATTAAGCATCCACAAAGATCTGGATGAAAATAAGTGTCAATAATAGGAATGGTATGGATTTTTTCTGACTGATGACAAAGTGACATATTGCAGAGCAAAAAAAAAACAAGAAACAAAATCACAATATCAGCAGGGATTTTACATGGGACAAACAACACACAGCACACACAGCATTGTGTTATTTAGTCAAGATGCATGTTTGGAAATTATAGTGTTATGAGCAACGCACAGACACACACACATATTTTTACTAATATTAATTTATTTCAGGAACATCATGTTTTAGAGCTCCCCTACCGCTGAAGACGCAGGGAGCAGAAAAACATATTTTAGACACCTACACAAAAAAACACCTAAAAAATATCTACATGTTTAATTGTACGCTATAGAGACTTTCACAGTTTGTAAACAATGAGCTTGTGTGCACAGTTTGGCAACAGAAGTATGACGGACTGCAACAGCTTGTCAGTGGACGCTGAAGTTGGCGTGGGTGTGTTGTGTCAAAAGGGATTAAAATGTAGGCTATAGGATAATTTAGAGCAACATATGTCTGTTACTCTGATAATTTTTTATTAATATTAAGACGATCAGTTACTGAGGCTGATATGAAGCACTGTGTGCCCTGTGTTTACAAAATCCCCCCCACACACATTTTTAATAACTAAAAGCAGGGATTATAGACTTCTTAAGTGATTAGATTAGAATATTTTCTAATTTTGATACAATACTTTGAAAAATATTGACATTCGATACCAGTTTTGATACCTCAGGAAACTCTGACTCAACAGTGATGGCATAAAATTTTAGATTTTTATTAAAAGAGAGATATAACAAGGCTTTAACGTGACAACAGTTATAGAAAATGAGACGAGTGATGAGAAAAAGACAGCAATTTGTGTGTCGACTCACTGAGAGTACTGGAGTATCAATATTGCAAAAAAAAAGGAGTACTGAAAGCTAATCAAATATTCAGTATCGATATTATTCACAACATTATCATCTATTACTATAATGGTGAAGTTATGGAACAGAATTCTGGATTCAGTCATGTCATGTCTGGTCTCCTGAGTTATATCATGGACGCAACCATTAATATACTTTACATATTTCAAGCCCTTTTACAGAGTTGTCTTAATAAAATGTGTCAGACATTAAGAAGTCCGCCAGAGACGGAGACTCAGCTGACTCAAGGAGTTTAAGTGTTAGCATGGCCTTACATTAGCTTGCAACAGATCTGCTGATGAAAGCCACCGTTTTGGGCAACAAAATATATGATTGTCAGCTAAAAACGAGAAGCTGCTTTTGTTTACTTCCCTATCTAATCGAAAACCAAATGTTTTTCAAAAAATTACTTTTAATTTCAGTGTTAAATCTGCCTCCGTTATCACTGTAATCTACATATGTGCTGTGTGAGCATAGCTAGCTTGACAAACATAGCAACAGTAACTAAGGAGGGCGGGGCTTAGTGAATCTGGACCTTTAGTTAAAGTTTGACATTTTGGGAAATATTTACTTTCTTGAAGAGTTAAGAGAGGATTGATACCCTCTCATGTGTGATTAAAAAGAAAATACGGCCGCCACCAGTTAGCTTAGCTTGGCATAAAGACTTGAAATGTGGGAAACAGTTTGCTAGCAGTGTAAAACCTTTTTTAAATCTACCAGCCAAATTCACCAGGCATTCAATAGGAAGTCTTTATTTTGTGTCTGAAATATACCAGCCACTTTCATATTTAGCATTTAGCTGGTGGCTGGTGCTAATTTCCCACCCTGCAGCTAGGCCACCAGCACCTCTAAAGGTCACTAATTAACAAGAAAGAAGCCTATGGGCATCCAGCTGTTTTAATGCAGCCTTGATTTTAGTATGTTGGAGCTATACATAGTGTTTGCATATATATAGTATATAGGCTATGTGTGTCTCTTTTTAAATTAGCGATTAATATGACTACAGTGCAGTCACATGTCACAAAGTACTGTTTTACAAATCACGAAATCAAAGGACATTGCTGCATTTAAAGGCATAAATTAATTCTTTTTTTTTCTCACTTTGAATGTGATTCACACATCCAACTTTGGTGTGATTATCTGAGGATCAGTAATATTAGCTCTTTCTCACTGTATTAAAGCTAAAATCAAGCTGATTGGTGTTTGTTTATTCGCATTTCGTGAGCTAAAAATGCACATTTGAAAAGGTTAACAGTGACGTTTCTCTCCAGACAGCATAACACCACAGTTTCTCGGAGTGTAATTATGATGATTTATTTAAAACCAACTGAAATTTAGTCATGAAATCTATCATAAACCTACAATATCTATTACATTGAATCAAGTATCCTGCTGTATTTGAGTAAAATATACAAATATACAAGACAGGAGCTACTCTTGTACTAACAAACATGCTTTTTCAGCTCCAGCTGTGAAAAATAAATATATTAATACAAAATATGTTGTAAAAAACTCATTTCGGATTCAGTCAATTAACACTGAGCAGTGTTACAGTAATGAGCCTGCAGACACATTAACCTGGAAACCACACACACACAAACAGATATTTGAAGCGTCGATCCTGTCCGGACTCGCCTCTGAGGAATTCACCCCCCCGACTCCACCTGGCTGTGGATTAAAGGGGAATTCTGCCAAATTTCAGCCTTTAATTGTTCAAGCCAAAGAGGAGAACAAAGCAGCGGAGCTGATGCCACACTGACAGAACAAAATAAGTATACAGCACAGGAGCTGCGTGACTCACTGACAGGTAACGGGAACAGTTTTTCTCTGGAGCTCTTTCAGGCTGCTGCGACCTTTGACCTTTGACATTTATAACTTCTAGTTGTGATCCAGGACAAAGCAGTGTACACGGAACAGTATGAGAGATTCTGGCGTCTTTCCAAAACCAAACAAACATGAGCAAGAGTGTACAGAATTAATTAAACTGTATTTATCTGCTCTAACGTAAGCTGCAAAAGTTAGCATGTTCTGCTAATTAGCTTAGCTTCAACTGTATTACTTTCGAAGCCAATGAGCAGATAATTGAAGTTCCCATAAAGTCAAAATTATTGTTTGAGTGGTTTTTATCATGTCTTGAATTAGAGTTGACATAATACCAGAGTTTTAAACTTTACTGGATACCACAGTAAAAAGAAAAAAAAGTCCCAGGCGCACAAAATTGCTATGTCGCAAGCCAAATTTCAGGCAAGACAATGAAAAAAAAGGTCTTGAATGAGCACTTAGATATTTTTTTAATAGTTTCAGTACTTTCACTACCATAAATAAGGGATATTGTATTGATTTAAACACGAGGTATTGAAAAAATATCAATACTTTGATACTTTTGACAATCAAACCGTACACTAGTATCTGGCTCAACAATGAATATTTTGTAGGTTCTTGGGTATTCTTATTGGTATTTTAGACTCATTTCCCGGAGAACGATAGCCTAAAAGGAAAGTTACAGACATATCCTGCACTTGGAGTTGGATACTAATTTTGCATCCAATTAATTTTCCAATTAATTTTCTTTCTTTCGACCAGAGTGTTTCTGGGGGCCTCACTGTAGACACAACTTTATTCACTGATATGTGTGAAACTTGGTCATAAGTTATGAAGAAAATAGCTTTCTGGGTTTCTTTTTCTGGTGTCCAGTTCTCTCAGCGATTGGCACAGCTATCTGATGGACAGATAGCTTAAATGCCAGAACTGGGCTCTGCAGCCTCCCAGTGAACACGGTCAGAGCACAGCTTTTGGGACAAACGGGGAATTAGTACTGAGGTCATTCATGGAGTTTGCTTTTACTTATTGCTAAAGTAGATAACTGCTGTTAGCTCAGTTAGCCGTAGTTAGCCACAATATTTCATATATGAATTGAATGACCAGCGACAGATCTTTCGAGTTGTTCAGACCATCAGGTGGATGGAGAGAAATATACAGAAAACAATATTTTTTAGAATTAATTCCCTTCTGTGCTATAATCTTAGTCAGCACTCCTCTGGCAGCAGCACACACAGATTCACAGGAGACTAGTGTTGGGCTAGTAACTGATTTTAGAAATTAGTTACAGTTACTTATCTCAAAAGTAATTTACCAATTACTGCATATAAAAGTAAATAGTTACAAGGGAAAGTAATTTTTGTAGTACCTTTAAATGCCTGCTTTCATTCTCTTATTAATGTACACTAGGGGTGTAACGATACACAAAAATCTCGGTTTGATACGTACCTCGGTTTTGAGGTCACGGTTCGGTTCATTTTCGATACAGTATGGGAACAAAAAGCAAAACCTAAATTTTCTTGTTGTTCATTTGGGTGTACTTCATACCGGGGCTCAATCACCTTGAGCATGTGTTTAAAACC
>JAJHUR010086298.1:0-12112 GCA_027495735.1 Lutjanus campechanus | reverse complement strand
AGCATCAACAATAAGTGAGCACTGACCTTCCATCCCATCTCATCTTCCCGAAGCAGGTCAGCTGTTGTTCTGTTGTCCCAGTGCCACCAGTCTTCATTCTTCTCGATAGCTTGGTCATTTTAGTGTGTCTTTAGTATTTTCCAGGTCATGGTGAATGAATTAAGTAGTTTCCTTCCCCCACACTGTCTTGAAGAAATTATGACCATTTTCTTGAGAAACTGGGGGCAGGAGTAAGATGATGGGTAAAACATCTTGATGCACTCCACTATCCAGGTGCAGTCACAGTTCAATCTAAAGCAGTAGACCTTTTTCACGGCAGCCATTTTGACATGAAATAGTAGAGTAAACGCAGGTGTTACCAATGATACTAAAATTAACACAAGAACTACCAGAATATTATAACTACTAGAATGGCTGCTCATAGGCTGTAATAAATGTCACTTTTGTCATGTCATATTCATATTCAAAGCTTCTCGAGGTTTTCAAATGAAGTTTTGAATGTCTGTTGTCATACTATAAGATAGTGTCATCACCAGAAAAAAAAAAAAAATCCTAGAACACAATCCTCATTTTGAATAATTTATCTGATTGAACAGAGTACAGAGTGCAAAGCAAATGCAGATAACCTATGTAATTGATTATGTTTACTTGCTCAGATTTTGTTGATTATGTCCTCTTTGCTTGCTCTTTGTGCTTCTACCTGAAGCAGGCTGCATGGTTAAACAGCTTCTTTTTTCTGTCTTTATGATCATGAGTCTGTATGGGGTCTTTTATTTTGAAAATTAATCAGGCTCTTCCTGCTTTTTCTGTGTCTGAATTCCTGCCTGTTCGATCTGCTCTGTGCTAATTAAAAGTATTTGAGCGTATTTGAGCTTCTGAGACATGCTGAGGCCCTGCAGGTGGAATTGCAAGCACTGTGTAGACTGGCTGCGATCAGCTCCAGTCGACGTGTTGCAGCCGTAATGCAATGGTGCAATTTAGCCGTTAGAGCTGAAATAGGCCTAGATTTTTTCTTACTGTATTGTGGTTGCTGTTAGGTTGCTGCTAGACCGCAGGGGCGTGCCTCCCTTTGTGTACGGAAAATGCGAAAACTATTTTTTGACCACTGTGAAAAAGTTTTTGAAATGCCAAATAAAAAAATATGGATTGAAGTGGAATATTTCATTAGATTAAAACACGTTGTGAATTTTGGAAACAATTACATCTCTATTTTTTTTCAATAAATGTAGACTTTTGGACAACAGTCTGGTGTACAGCCACTAATTTGTAGCATAGTCTTTATCTGCAACTGTGCAGATGTGAAGAAATAACACGTGAATAGACATGCAAAAAAATTGATTTGGGATTTGAACCTGTTCATCATCAAGACTCTGAAACATGGCTAAAGCCTCTGTAGCAGTCAAGCTCTTTCTTGCTTACATTTTGTTCTGATATTTTTCAAAGCTTTCTTTCCGCATTGATTTTAATTCTACTGTACTGTATTTTAGACTGTAAAACACGCATCTTCAGCAGCAAGAAAAAGTAGCACACAAATGATATACTGTTTATAATACAGTCAATATGATTGCTATGGCTATTCAAGGAAGAATAGTCCTTTTGTGTTTTGGAATTTTAATGAAATAATGTTAGAATAAAGTATACACACATGGAAGTCACTGCATGGGTTATTTTTCAACAAAGTTATGTAAGTTAGTCAGAATGACTGCTTTGGTAGTTCTAGTGTTAAGGTCCTGTTCCATTCCGGTCAAACAGAGTCAGGTTGCTGCTATTGTGCATGTTAGCTCACTGGAAAGGCTCTGCTACATTCAGTGTAGTGGGACCTTAATTAATATTATTAGTAACACTTTTTATGCTGCTATTTCATACAAATAAGGCTGCCATAAAAATGGTCTATGGGTAAGATTTTCAATGCACAATACTTGCTTAATTTAACACTTCATGGTCCCAGCCAGTTAAAAGCAAAGGGAAAACGCAGAAACCATTCATTAACCCCAGGCCCTCCTTCTGTCTGCTTCTGTTGATATGCCTGTCAAGCTTTTGCACAGCTTATAATGCAGTTCACTGATTATAGTGGAAGCTTTATCACATGGATTTTTTCAAACAGTGGTTCACTGATTTCGCACAAAAGTATACAAAAGTTGGATTGACGTTTCTATCATGCAACCATGGATGTTGCTGAGGTGATGACTGACGCTAGATTTTTATCAGATGACGTAACTCGTGCTAACTCAAAAAACTAGCTACCAGTTGAAGACTCTGTTTTGCTTAGCTAATAACATGCCCATGCTAACATTTTGTTTTTTTTTAAGGCAAAAACCCTTTCCACTGACCTTTTTAAAGGTGCCTGTATGTGGCGTAAGAAATGAATACCTGCCGAATTCATACCCCAACCAAAATTAGGGGCAGTGCACAGTCCTTCCCATAAGTTTTTTAATAGTTTCCTTACCAGCCTAGAAGAAACGTTGCGAGTTTAGCATTGAACTTCGTCCCATTTCTTGTAAAAAAGATGTCTGCAGCTGTGGAAAGCAATATCACTAGCACTGGATGCTAGTGACTCACTATAGCTTCTTGAGCAGTCTCGCATAGCCAAACCTCTCTGCACAACGCTGAGAAAGGTCTAGCTCCATGCATATACATTCCACCCTGTCTTGTTTCCATTTCTTTAAACCAATAGCACTCATCTTAGGCGGTACTAATCCCGGGATGCAGCAACAGTGCTGCTGCTAAATAGCATCTAGGGGGAGCTTGATGGAATATTTACATGTCGGGAGGTGAGCATGGGCATTAAAATGACTGCAAAAGAAAAAGCAGCAGCTGTTAGCATGTTTACGTTCATACCATTACTGTCCCATCTGCTAATTTGTCGTTTTCAGCGTGTAGGTTGCAGCTCAGAGGTTGTTCTTGTTTATCAGGGAATTTGAAAACATTTATAGCAGAAGCTGCAATAGCGCTTATAACAAGCAACCAATGGCAGACTTATACCAGCAGTGTGTATCCGGTGAGTCAGACTACTTCTTGAGGTACAAAGTTGTATTACGAGACAAGACGCGCTAGCTGGTTAGCGTGCTAAATTCAGTAGCTATCTCTGCAACTGAATACACCTCAAAATCTCAAATTTCTTCACATTCTGTTGAAACATGTTTTTTTTGTTGTTGTTGTTGTTGGCTGATTGATCCTTTTCTTGTGGTTTTCTACAAACCCTCATTGACTTATATTCAAACACAAGAAAACATCCAGAGAGTACTTTCTTTACACTTTAAGAATCTCCTGATTCAGTCAGAAGCTGCACCACAACCGCCAGCCTGGATTTACCTAAATAATTACCGTGTTGGCACTGAATTGCAAAAATGTCAGAAAAATCAAACTGATGTAATCAGCGCACAATAGAATACAATTAGATCTATCACAGTTACAAAAGTTTATAATCAGGAAACCCCCTGAAACCACATACAAAACTGAATTACCTGTGAAAACACCACCATCAGGACAGATGCCAATGCAGAATTCTCTGCAGCTATAACTTCTTGGAGGGAAGCCAGCTGAAAACATCTGGTTCTGAAAGCCACAGGGATTTTTTGAGTATATTCAACCCAGTGCTGTCAGATGGCTTAATAAGATTGATTCAAGAATAAACCATTCAACAAGATATCACAGCTCAAAACATGCTCTGCAGAAAACAAAAAACAATTAAATCTAATATTCGGCTCAATCCGAGGCACATTGTATGTTTTATAATATAATGAAAGTGTAATACTATATAACAAAAATCATATTTTACCACAAATTCAAGCAGGGTTCCTGCAGTTGTATATGTTTTGAAACAATGTAAGCATTAAAATGAAACCTTACATAATCTTACAGTTGCCTCTTTCAACTCTGAAATATTTTGCGCCTGACTCGTTTCAGCCTGAGTTGAAACTGGCCTTTTCCTTGAAAGTTATACGCTAGTTCCATTGAATTGAATCATCTTACTGTAATTTCTGTGTTTGGCGGATCAAACATTTCCTGGAGTTGTAACAAGATATGTCTGTTGTTTTTTAAGAGGGGTCATGCGCGGCAGCAGTGGATGTGTGTCATCCCGTGTGACTTTCCCTCGTATAGCCGCTGAGAGAACAATGAGCGGGTGTCCTCAAGCGTCCTCACTCTTCACGTTGCCGCGGCGTAATTATGTTATCGTGTCGCCAGAACTTAAGGGCAGGCCGCACGGGATGTGTAGGACTACTGTGGTGAGACGTGTAGTTTTGGGGCTTTCAGGTCTCATGACTTTGAAATTTCCTTTGGCTGCTGGCCTCAAAACATAATGTGATCACTCTGTGGGAGAATCAGAACCTTACGAATGTTTTCAGGACACAGCTGGAGAGACGCTGTACATCACCGGGAAGTTAAGTAAGGATACATCACTCGTAAAACTTGAAGCCATGAAGACTCATGATTCAGCATATTAGCAGACTTCCCAGCATGCATTGTTTGAGAGTCCATACTCTCTTGGGACCCTTCTTTTTGATAGATTAAAGAAAACATTTTCAAACTGGAAAAAAGTAAAAGGAAATAAGTTGTTGGTTCAACTTAATATCTTGAGCTTATTGAACATATTTCTTCACGTAGAACTGTATTAATATCAAGTTTATTTGACTAGAAAAGTTTTTTGAATCCATACAAAATTGCCTCAACTTGTCTTTTCACTTTCAGTCAACTCAAAGTTTTAAGGCAGCCTGGACACTAATTTCTTCAGACAAACAGTTTGATTTTTAAGTGTGACAAAATAAGACGATGTACTCAAACCTTTTTAGCCTTGTTTTCATTCTTTTTCCGAATTGTAGAATCATTTACTTTTCTTTTCACGTAAGGATTTTAAAACATTTCCTACTGTTAGTTTTTTCAGATACTCTTTATTGAGTTTTTCTTATGCATTGTAACATGTGGCACTATATTTCTATGGTACACATAGAAACCTGATACTCTTTCACTCACCAGGTTATTGAGAGAAAAAGAAGTGGATCTGCCACTTACAAGCTGTTACCACCATGTGGAGTAGATGTCCTGTGCAATGTTAAACTGCAGAGGAGAGCTTCAGACAGCTTCTGTTTATCTTTCAGACTTTTCTCTACTCCCTTCTTCCTTCCTGTGAAATACTGTAGTTTCACCCTTTCAGACCTCTAAAATAAATTCATTTGAATGATACAAGCATGCTACATAAATTTTACCCCTCCATGTCTCCAATCTGTGACAAATGTAAAGCAAATGATGATACACTGTTGCATTTATTTTGGAGCTGTCCACTAATTTTTCCATTCTGGTCAAGAACTTTGTTCTTTTTCATAGGACTCTCTCTCCCAACAGGAATTTGGCTTCCTCTCAAAGACTTAAAGACTTGTTTTTGGTTATTCACATGGAGAAACTGCGATCTTACCTTTGAAAATGTCAGAATGAATGGGAAGAATCTTAGCATTTTTGTGTCCTTGACTTGTGATTATGGTGAACTTTACTTAATTACTGGGAACCCTCCCGCATAATACTGTATGTGTTTGAGATGAGTGTTGGGGGGGGGGTCTTCAATTGAATGGTTCAAAACTTATAAACTTGCAACTTTTGATGATGGGTCACAAGGAGACATTGCTGCATATTCAGGGTTCACAAGCATAAAAGGTTGGAAACCATTATTTTATCTTTTTTCTTTTTTACAGTAACAAATATTTAAAATCTGGGCCAACAGAGTTTTAGTTCCACATCCTAAAAGGAGACAAACAACATTTTCTGAAAATCACTAAAAACATGAATATATATCACACTTACTTCACATTTTAATAAAATAAACAAAAGACAGTCAAAGTTGACACCAACAGTGGTCTGGCTTCTCATTTGTCTTTGGCGCCCTCTGGTGAGCATTTTCAGCTATAGCAATAACCTGCTGAAAAATCCTCATTAGAAAAGTCACAGAGTGCATCAATGGACGCCTCCCAAAATTGAACTTACAGCTCACAGTGCTTTTGACATGATCACATGGCTTCCAGCTGTGTACCGCAGACATGCCTTTAAGCTGCGTGATAGTCTACAGGCCCCGCAGCCTGGTTGACCCTGAACCCCAACCATCCAGGCAGCGGAGACAGAATCTGGCCTTAGGGAACAAATGACAAAAATAACTCTGTCATATTATAGAGTACTGTCCAGACATGCTTTGATGAAAAAGATGACTTATGTTTTAAGTTGGCTCAGATGTTTGACTTGTCTGTGTGTGAATACATGTAAACTGATGTTCCTATCATCTGCTATCTTTGCCCTCCATCATGCTTACAACAGTTTTACCTTTTTCTGTATGCTAGTCCTGAAGTCATGCCTGACTGCTAGAACTCTACACTGCTTTATCATATACAGAATATGTGTATGAGTGTGTGCCAGAGGTGGAAAACGTGGCAAACCAATATACGGTAACATTACAAAAACAATTTCCTGCTCATTCATGCTCAACTTTTTTCCATTGAAACAAGAAGGAAAAAAAAAAAACAGCACAACATAAACACTCATCGATGCCATACATATGAATTATAATCAAACATGACCTTATAATACTGACGACTTACTTGATCCGTGTAGCATTTAAACACAACCGTTTAAAGCGCTGTACAATGTACAGAGGAATAGACCAGAAGAAAGGAGACAACAAGAGAGAATCAAAAATCATTTGTCAGTGGCACAGAGACAACAAACTCCTACAAAGAGACAGAGAGTGTGTTTTAAGTTGAGAGCATCAACAGAGTAAAAAGAAAGGCAGAGGGAAGGAAACAATAGCCCAACAGTTTAGAGAAAGCCCTGGTTTGTGGATCTGGGGAGAAAAGGGAGCCTGAAGACTCTGACAGTGTAACATAAGGACAAAGTTCAAAAATGTAAGCAGGGACAAGATCTTTTAATGCTTTGTAGTGAAACAGCTGTCTTTTCAGTTCAATTCTAACCACTGAGCCAGTGGAAGGAGGCTTGGATGGGAGCAATGTGGTCTGTTTTGAGCCTTACTGTATCATTCTGAACAAGTTGGAGATGGTACAAAGGTTGGGATAACGTTCTCTAAGTGAGGGACAAAGAATTGTTGAAAAAGTTGGGAAACATGCTTATTTGCTCTTTTTCCTAGAATGAGATAAGCAGTCTGATACCACTATGTCTTTACATTAAAGGCACAGTATGTAATTTCTGCTGCATATAATATAGCTTGAGTAGTTTTTAGACATTTTAATGTGGAAACGTACATTTTATAGCTACATATTACACATGCAACTAAAGCGCTGCAGCTGGGAAGGAGTTAGCCTAGCTTAGCATAAAGACCGGACATATAGACGAATCCGGGAAAGAAGAAAGAGAAGTCAACAAGCCACCATTGCTGTGTAGCGTCTCCCTACAGTACAAGCATGAATGAATGCAAGCCGTCATAAGAAGTTTACACTTTTCTACTTCTACACTTACTTTTAATGTAAAGTTACTTCTGACAACAATGTCTAGAAAGTCAGGAAGAACCTGTGTAGTGTTTTGCACAGAATGCAAAATACACCAGCCTTCATGAAGAGTGTTGCTGTCTGAGGCCGTACTACCTACGTACATAGATTCACCGAGTGTACAGAGGACCGTGATGTGTTATAGTGCATCAAAACCATTAATAGACGGGAACTTTGCTCCTGAAAATCTTGAATAGCTAATGAAAAATATGAATTCACATATATTTATATTTAATATATATATATTTTAGACAGTGTTTCATCACTTAAATATGGTGGAGGTGGTCTGTTTTTTCTCTCCCCCTTGATCCATTTCTTCAATTTCTTTATTATTTCATTTATTTTTTTGCATTTTCAATTTTCTTGGAAATTTGGTCGACACACAGAATATCCATTACAATCACAAACAGATTAACTGAATGAGATACAACATGGTAAACGTTCTTGATGTTAAGCTGGGCTAAATGCCTCCTGGTTCAATTTCCACACTTAACACGTTAACATGAGTATTGTGCTAATCTTCACGTGTCACTCCTGGAAAGAAACCCAAGAAGTGTTTATCCAAGAACTCTGAACTATTTATACAACCTCTGCTGCATGTCTATGTGTCTGTCCTGAGAGTGGGATCCCTATGTTGCTCTTCTCTCATTCCCCTCTAAAGGGTTTTTTTGTTTCCTTTTTCTGAATCGAGGGTCTAAGAATACAGGGTGTCCTATGTTGGACAGATTTTTAAAGCCCCCATGGGGCATTGTGATTTCTGATATTGGATGATAGGAAATTGACCTGACTTGACTTCCTCTAAATACTAAGACTAGAGGAGGGTGACACCACAAAAAGCAAAAACACAAAATCTTTGTTTTTTTTTCTTTAAGCTTGGGCTAATTAAAAAATTTGATCTATTTTTCCCTTAAGGCAGGACGACTAAAACAAAACCGAATCATTCTATTTAGTCAGGTCTTCATTTGCAAAATAGTTGCACAATAATAACAAAAGACACTGAACCTGAAGTGTAAAAATACAAGTTCATACAGCTCATACGGCTCCATCAATACCCGATGCTTTAGTTAAGTAGAATCAGTAGCGTACCGTGGGGTTTCAGTCAGGGCCATCAGTAATGAACAGAACACCCCACCCCACCCCTGACCCCTGCACACTTACACACACAGTTCCTGTTTGGTTGCTGATACGGCAGTATTCAGCCAGTATGTATACTGCATAAACACCATGAAGACAGTCGGCCTTTTAAAACCACAGCACAGACGCACACCGCAGTGCATTATAGCAGCTATTGCAGGATCACCATCAGATCCTCATTTATGTCACTCAGAAACCAGACTGCACACGCACATCACATCACATGCTTCCATGGTCAATGTAACAGTGTTCACCAGTTTTAGTATAGCCATGATATTATCAGTGCACCGCCTTCAGTTCAGGCCTATATTCCAACTATTTTACCACAGCTAATCCAGCCAGAATATGAAACCAGGTGTAGTTGAGAGTGAGTTCAGTCAACGTGCGTCATCAACACTGAAACGCAGCATCACCATCTACTGCCCAAACTCCAGCAGGACCAATCAGATATGACCATAACAAAAACAATGCTGTATAAACTAAAACATCACAAGAACTTCATCTTTCTTAAACAGAAACAGGGTAAAAACACTCACCTGTCACTTGTAATCGGTAGGAGGTATAAATGCAGCGGCCATCACGTTTCCACCAGCATGTAGGTTAGCTTACTCCCAGTCTGTCAAAGGCGCAAAATCCGTTGATGACAACACCATCAATCAACCAATCAGTCAATCAATCAAACTTGATTTATATAGCACTTTTCATACAAACAGAATGCAATACGAAGTGCTTCATACCCCAGCCCTCCACACACACACACACACACACACACACACACACACACAGCTCTCATTAAAAATAGAAACTGAGGAATTATAAGTGTGGAAACACCAAAGACAGGATTAAAAACTCAAAACAGAAAATAATTTAAAGTAAAAAATAAAATAAATAAGTTATAAAATAGAAGAACATGCCAGCTAGATTAACAGATTCATGATAAATGAAGACATAAAGTTCAATTAAAAGCCAGGCTAAAAAGGTAGGTCTTGAGTTTGCTTTGAAAAATATCCACACTGTCTGCGGCCCCTCAGGTCTTCAGGCAGGCTGTTCCTCAGATGTGGACAGTAGCTATGAAGTGATGCCTCACTGTGGGTTTTTGTTCTAACTTTGGGGATGAGTAAAAGGCCACTACCAGAAGACCTCAGGGTTCTAGAGGGTTCATATGATAAAAGCAAATCTGATAAATAGGTAGGACTAAGACCAATAAGAGCTTTATAAACCAATCAAAAAAAATATTAAAATCAACTTTAAAACTGGTTTGCTCTCTTTCTGGTCCTCATCAGCACATGCGTAGCCGAGTTTTGTAATAACTGTAACAGAGCAATGTTTTCCTAAGGAAGTCCAGAAAGTAGAGCATTACAGTAATCAATTCTGCAGGTAATAAAAGCATGCATCAATGTCTCAGGGTTGACTTGGGAGAGAAACGGTTGTGATGTTCTCAAGATGATAAAATCCAGTTTTGGTTATCACTGCTAATATGTGGTTCAAAAGTAAGATTTGAATCAAAGATAATTCCAAGGATTTTCACTTGTTGACGGGGTTTTAGGGCCAGTCCTTGCAGTTTTATGTTGAGTTTCTCTCTCTGAGCCTCGGGAGCAATAATTAAGACTTCAGTTTTGCCCTGGGTGAGTTGAAGAAAGTTTTCCGCCAACCAGGACTTGATATCTAAAATGCAGTTAAAAAGAGCATCAACTGGCCCTGAGTCATCAGGAGACACTGCGACGTACAGCTGTGTATCATCAGCATAACTATGGAAACTGATAGTGCGCCTCAGTGGCAGCATGTGAAGATTTAAAAGCGCTGGACCTAAAATTGAACACCAGAGGCGAGTGCCGACACACATCCTGTCACCATACATCAAAATTTGATGGGCTGATGATACGGTCAGTAAAAGTTGTAATCAAATGGCAGCTTCGGGCCTCAACAAAAGGCAAACGGTACCACTAGTGCTGGTCCACGGAGCTGTGATGCGTTTGGATGGCATTCAGATATATAGGGAAATCCCAGCTCTAAATCACAAGAACATAACCATATTCTTTCTGGATATATTATAGTAGCTTACTGAAAAAGAAATTGAATTCAGACACATTCAGACAGACATTAATGTAAAGGATTTGATGTCCTAGATTGAAGCATTGATTGTGAGCATTTACAACTATTGGTTAAGGACATCACACAAAATTTGCAACCTTTGTTTGGAGAGGTGAGCAGAAGAGTTGCTGTTGATAACTGATTAAATGTCAATGTTTAAAAAGTAACTAAAACTCTGAGTAGTTTTTGACAAGAATACTTAAGTAGTTTTCTAACACCAGTGCTTTTACTTGTAACTGAGTAATATTTTAGTAATGTAATAGTACTTGTACTTGAGTACAGATATTCAGTACTCTTTCCACCACTGCTTAATGGGAATTATAGGTGGAGAATAAAATGGGACCAAATATAGAACCCTGGGGGACCCCACAGCAGATTGGAGCTGAGGATGAGGAGGACAGTGAATGATCTGTAGGATAAATATGTAGAAAATATTTGTATTATTTTCTATTTTATTTGACAATTTATGGTGATAAAGCCTGTCTGTTAAGGCCATGTGTCACCTATGAATTTTAAAACAACATACACAGTCATGTAGGCTCAGGAGGCTGAGTTAGATAAGATACACAAGTGATCAGCATCTACACATATTTAGGTCTCAGTTGGTACTGTGCATTCCTAGACCACACGCTAATGGGTTCGAAAAATAGGAAAAGGAAGTATTATCAATACTGCACTAGATCCTGTGAATAACTCATTATCCTGGAGAGAGAACACACAATGTTGCCTTGAATTGTCCTTTTGTGTGCAGACAACTGGCCTTGTAATGAGACACATCCTCACACATCAACCAGCAAAATTAATTTTATGCTCCACCCAGTTATGGCGCAGAGAGACACAGAGGGGAGTCTCTTCCAGTGAGTCAGCAAAACACAGCAAGCCATATTTTCACACAGTCTGTGCCACGCATTATTGTTATTTGATGTGCTAAATGGTGATTTCTGCACTGTACACAGAAGATTTTTGCTGGAAATTAGAAATCAGGAAGAGTATCCCAAAACATACTTGACCGAAACAAGATGATTCATGAACCGTGCCAGATTTTTTACGTTGCTCAGCAGGATGACGGACTTACTAATGCTACTACTGGGACTACTGATGTGTTGTGAAATCCTCTGTGAAGGTATTCAACAGTCTCTCCACTCACGCAACTGGAGGAAGGTGATGAAACCGTCTGGAAAAGAAAGCACCAATTTTAGAGTTTCAGCATGGAAATGGTTGAATCACAACCCATGCTTCCTGTTTTCAGTGGCTGCAATATCCGTGCTACATTTTCAATCTTGGATATTTCAAGCTTCTAAAGGAAAAACTAAGTCATATTATCAATTTTTTCCACATGCATTTGTCCACCTGCACTGTAAAAAATAAATAGTTGAGGCAACTTAAAATTTAAAGGCAACGTGTGTTTG
>JAJHUR010086297.1:0-17129 GCA_027495735.1 Lutjanus campechanus | reverse complement strand
TGTGTGTGTGTGTGTGTGTGTGAGAGTGTGTGTGTGTGTGTGTGTGTGTGTGTGTGTGTGTGTTGAGTGGGCAGCAGGACAGGGACAGATGTCGGCTCAGAAATGAATTAGACAATAGAACCAAATGAGTGCTGGCTCAGTGCGTGGAGTGGCTGGCTGCCTGTCACTCAGATGGCTCTGTTTCTATTAATTGTGCCTCGTTTCCTCACTTCTCACTCTGCGTGCCTCACTCTGTTTGTTTACTGTAAAAGTACTCAACTGACATGCCGTCGGTCAACTGCCGCGTTCCTCGCCAGCACCGTGCCTCTGTGGGTGTGTGTTTGTGCGTGTGCCTGGTTTTTACTACTGGCAGCATGTGCGGTGGCAGGCGGTCCCTTTCTCTCTAGACAGTTTGTTATTGCGGCCGTATAAAATATGATAAGACTGGAGAGAGCTGCCATATAAAATATTAGCGGGCTGCAGTGAGCTAACCTGCCACGTCCAGACTCCAAATAGCCCCCACACATCACCTTTACAGGGCGGCCCAGACCACCCGCCTGCTGGCAACACACACACACACACACACACACACACACACAGTATGCACCAGCTGGGATCCACAAACACACTCATTTCCATGCGGCAACACAAACACCACAAGTCCTCAGGGAAGCAGTCTGTTAGTCGCTTATAGTGTGTGTGTCTGTGTGTGTTCATCTATTTACTTCCATTGCTTATGACACACGTGGGAAAACCCCATCACATAATGCAAAGTTGTACTATTTAGCTTTTTTGTCCCATTTGGTTCAAATAGATTTTTTTTAATCTGCAGAATTGTTGTTAGAAGAAACGGCGTGTCTCCTCCTGCTCCAGCCGTGGAGGGATGAGCTTTGAGATTTAAATTTCTGTATCGCTGAAAGCTTCTCTTTGCACTGCGGATTTTCCTCTGAAGCCCAAGAGTAATGGTGGACTTTACACTGCACAGGCAGGATTTAGTTTACATCTTCCTCCGTCTGTTTAATGAACCTGAGAATGGATCCCATCTGAACATGTTGTCATGTTTTTCTTACAGCTTGATTGAATTTCAGCAGGAAGATTTTATGTTTTAAATTAGTTTCAACATGTTTCTGTGTTTCTCCTGAACGGTCAGACTTTTTGTTTCATCATCAGCCAAGTGTACAGTATAAACCTTACAAACCTCCAGGCAGAATCCACAGCTACTGTACAAATCTGAAAAGAGAAAAACAGTATTATGGAGTGGAGTGTATGATTTAACACTGAACTGTGTTTTTGTTGTGTGGTGTTTTTTTTTGTCATCTAAAATTCACTGTAGTCCTCCTCGAACATGATTGTTGAAACTTATCTATAAGCTTTTCACTATTTTTTTTTTACGTGTGATTTGACTGGAAATAGCACTATGATGTGGAACGTCAGACTGATACCCAGCGGTCTAGAAAGACTCTGCCTTCCTTAATTAAGCAGCTGCTCAGGAAATTCAAATAGTCGTAACAATAAATAATGAATTAAACACTTGTGAAAATGTTCAATTCTTACTATATACTGTATATAGTATGGATATTCGGGGGGCATTTCTGCATATATTTTTGACATTTTACCACAGCTTCACCTGTGACGGATCCTGCTGATAAAGCATCCAGGACCTCTCAGATTGGGACCTATTTGATCGGATCTGGCACACCCTTTGTCGCTATCAAAATCTGTAAATTTTCTGTAAAATGTAGGTTACTTTTTTATTTATCCTTGAGATGACCAGGAAGGTTTGATTGAGTCCTGGTTAAGATGGTCAGCAAAAAAAGAAAATGTTTCATGTAGAACTACAGACAGCAATCAGATAAAAAAAAAAAACATACATGTATCAGGAGCTAAAAAGAATCAAGGCAAATAGACTTGATCACATATTTATTTAATTTATGAAATTTTAAATGATAAGAAATAGTAAACAGGACTGAATGTCTGAAAACAAAAAAACACAAGAGGATTTTATGGGCCTTGAACAGGCCCTCTCAGTCGAGCATGACTAGGTGCTGTGTGTGTGTGTGTGTGTGTGTGTGTGTGTGTGTGTGTGTGTTCATCTGCCTGCTTCTTCTATATCCATCCATTTGAACAGACAACATGGATCACAGCTAAACATCCCCCCAATACATCCATCTCTTCCATCCGTGTGTATTGGATTTCCCTAGTTTCTCTCTCTCTCTCTCTCTCTCTCTCTCTCTCTCTCTCTCTTTCTTCTGTCATTCTCCTCTTTGTTTCTCTTTCTCTCCTCTTTTTCCAAGGCGTTGCCTTGAGAAAAAAACATCTTCTTAAGTCAATACCATGTGCTAAATCTGCTTGTGCAAGCTCCTCTGCTCTCCCTGGGGAGGGAGGGTGGAGAGAGGAGGGAGGAATCTTTACCAAGGCTCACCTAATAGTTAAACACTTCCTGTCTCCTGGTTGGAATACACTGAGGAGGAGAGTGGAGAGGGCCCCCCCCCCCCTCACTTTTTCTCTCGTGTCCCACTTGTCTTTATTCTCTGTGTTTTCTCTTTTCTGTCTCTTTTGTAGATGCTGGATTGTTTTGTATAGAAACACACTGTTTGTTTCTGTGTCTCATGTGGATATGATGTATTTCGTTGGATAATAGTGTAGAGTGTAGTGTAGTGTAGAGTGTATACTCTTTTTGTGCGGCATGCAATTGATATCGTTTAACTGTATTCAAACCCACAATATTTTACAGTTACACTTTATATCAGATATTGTTGTCTCTTCATTCATAAAAAGAGAAAATTTAACTAGGAGAAAAGAGGAGAAAAGAATTTTCCCTGCTGGCTGTGTGTGTGTGTGTGTGTGTGTGTTCAATTGTGATACAATCTGAAATTTCTTTAAATAACAAATGCAACTTAACTTTTCTCTATTATAAATCTGAAACAGGATAGAAGAAAGTAACAGCATGATAAAGAATATTCCATAGAACAGAGCCAAAGACAAAGATTCAGATATAAAACTTTCCAAAATATGATTTAAGGTACAAGGTAGATTTATTTATATTACTTACACCACAGGGTTGTATAGTGATGTGATATAATGGTTACTTTATTTAAATCAAAAACTATCTGATGAAAGAATGAACAAACAGGCACATTTCAGCTGATACCAAAAACATATGGAGAGCAGGTATACAATGTAGCAATGATGCAGATATTAAAAGTGTATATTAAAGATGCTGAAACCAACAATCTAAAAAATGTACCAAAAATAAATTAATAAAAATGCAAAAGAAAAGAAAAGAGAAAAGAAAAAAAAAAAGAAAAGAAAAGAAAAGAGGTGAGCTGCTGATATAAGCAGCAGTAGTTTGTCTCATTCTGGATTGTAGAGAATCAGGATTTCTGTTTGAGCATGTTTGCATTATTTTCATTTGCTTTTAACTTTCTCAGTGTTGGAAACACTCACTGTGTGTTCTCTAGTCTTTTGTTGTTCTGCTGTTGATGTAAAAGTGATGTGGTTGTTACTGCAGAGGAGGCTCTGATCTTTCTATCGCAGCCGCCGACTTCAAAAGGCTCGCTGCCTAATATCATCAGCATCCTGTACGGCAGCAGTTTTACCACTTTTAGCAGCTTTTAGACGAGGGTATTCACCTGTACACTGCTCACACACACACACACAGGGTGTGCTGTTGCCGCTGCACTACTCTACGTTTGTTGTATCCACTTTGAAATGTGTTTGAACTAGCGGCTTCTTTGCTGATCCTCTTCAAGACAGAAATGAAGCTAATGAGTTCAGCAACAGCCAAGAGATACCACAGAAGAAGAGAAACGCAGCAATACAGAGATTAAGAAAGAAATTAAATAGAACAAAAACATGAGGCAAATACTTCAGAGAAAGGATGTGTTCCTTAAAAATATCAACAGTGGACCAAAAGAGAGAGCATTTGATTTGATTTGTCTAGACTGCCCATACAGCAGACATATTGTAAAGAAAAATTGTTTAAATAACATTTAAAAAATGTTATAATGAAAATAAGAATAAATTCACTTCTTGATTTATATATTTTAGTGTCTTTATTCTTTGCTTGTCTTTTGACAAATCTATAGTCCCACATCGTCTAGAAGTCCCACATCAGGAAGATATTTATAATTTCACTAAATAATACATTTTCTACCAGGCCTGGCTCCAGGATGAAGTGACTGAGGTGGCTGGTTTTTCATCAAATAAAATTCATTGAGAAAGGCCAAATTATAACAACATAAGGCCACTGTTTCCAAATCAAAGAATACAGTTATTAATCAGAGCACTCATGTAAGAATGTAGTGCTAGCAGAGTGCTAAATATGAATTATTTTATGAACCATTCTCTGTTAGAAAGCAGGTGGAGGTGTGTAGAAATAGCTCTCACTGACTGTCTCTTCACTTCCTTTTGGCCTCCATGCAACAAACAGAGCTGTCCGTGGTCCTGAAACAGCAGTGGCTCCATCCTGAAACTGCAGCTAAGTCATAGTCACATTTATCTTGGCCAGTAATTTTGTGGTTTTCTATTTTTCTACAGATACATTAAGCTTAAACAGAGGGGGCAAAAAATACAACTGAGGGAACCCCCTTAAAACCCCTCATAGTGTCAAGCCTGACTTATACACTTCTGAACAGTTACAGGCTTCAGCGCAGGCACATGTGCACCTCCACCTGCTGACTCGTGCCTGTCTTACCTACTGTCATGGTGTTTGTTGTGTGTGAAGCACGTCTCCTACACTGCTGCGGTGTTTCCCAAACTTTGGTGCTTGTGACGACCTCTTAATACAAGGCAATGTTTTCTTTAAAAACCATACAGTGGGAGCAGTTCAACTAAAGGGTGATTTCCCCATAACTGACTGTTAGGTTAAGGTCAGAAAAAAATGGTTGCTTTATATGCCTATGATATTTGCTAAAAGTATTTACACAGTGTTATTAATTTAAAAATCTGACACTTTGGCACAATTTTTACTTAAAAAAATACACAAAACATATTGATAAAAAAGATTTCTGGATGTAAAATCACGACTATAATACTTTTTAACACCACATTAGTTATTTGAATTGTGTACATTTTTTAGTTTTTGAGGTATGCTCATTTTTATGAGCAGAATTCACAGGTGTTTTGAGTTTAATTTGTAATAGAAATATTTCCCCAGTGCATAGATTAATATTTTTACTGTGATGGAATTTCCCAGATTATTTTACATGCTTCATATTCATTAATTATGTACATTTTTAGGTCAAAACTACAGACTTGTTCCTATTTCTCTAATTATGTCTCTGGCATGAACTGTGGATGTGCTTATCTGCTCCTCTGCTGGTGCTGCTTCACTGCACCACCTTGTGTTCTGACCATGTTTTGTACTGCACATAACACACTGTGATGATGTCATCACATGTGTACAAATTTCTCTGAATAAAACTTTCTTTGTCTGACTTTTTATAGTTTTGTTAGGTTATGGTTAGGATCAGATGCTGATCTTGGTTTACTGTTATACAGGAATACATACCAACATATATAGTTATATAGTTTTGGATTTTGTTGTCTTCATTTTAACACATGCAGGACACAAACTGCAGCATCTCCAGTGTCAAAGTCCTGCTCTTTGTTCATGGGATGTTTCCTTCACTCCAGAAGACATCAACTATGAACATAGTCGAGACAGAAGCTTTGTTTCCTATCACGACCTGAATGAAAAAGCAAATAAGTACAAAGAGACTGAGCTGACCCGTCTGAGGAACATATTTTACATCTCTCAAAGTTACAGCTGAATTATAATGTCATTCTTTCACCTGTTTTAACACTCACATGCACACACACACACACACACTTGCTCACACACACCATCAGACATTGTGGTCTGCCTCTCATTAGCTTCTCTCACCCATGTCCCAATTTATAAAACAAGAACAATGTAATTGGATGTAGCAGAAGCCTCTTTTTTCCTTCTTTCTTCATCCCTCCTTTTCCTCTCCTGTCCTTTTCTGTGCTTCACCTTCATTCTTCAATTTTCTGTCCCTTTTGTCTTTTCTACCTTTCTTCCTCTGTTCTGTCTTTATCCATGCACTGTTGGATGAGGAAATATACAGTACATTTGACCTTGACGTTGCACCCTTATAAACAGAGACAACTAATGATATGGCAGTTTGGATTACAGGCCTCAGTCTGCAATGAATTCTAATGTACTGCGAGTCTCACGGTGCTGAAAGTTTACTTGTGCTCCATCTTACTTTCTATTAACTTTGATTTATTGGTCTCATTGTTAGAACAAACACAACAACACTGCCAGAGCTGTAAACAACTCACATGTAACATCATTGACAACACAGCCTAACAAAGGTCACAGCAGGACAAAAATTAAATGAAACAAATCCTTAAAGAGGAAAACATCTCTCTGCCTGTCTCTCTCAAATATATTACTTGCTCTCACCCAACATGGGTATGCAATACATTGTGCAAACTAGTTGTTTTTAAGCATAACTGACCCTGACACTGTGCACATTTGTATTTCATATAATTGCAGTGTGAATGCATATATTTGCTTTTCTTCTGTCTTATTTTCTGATTTTATGTCTTTTTTTACATTACATGTTGGACACACTCTACTTCGAGCAGGTGCCAGCTGAATTGAATCCTTGTGTTGTACTTGTTTGTTGTGTATGCTTCTGTGACCCGCGTTTGCTTTATTCTCACTGATGAGCAGCTGCCATGAAATGCTGCTGGAAAAGAGCATAAGCCTTTGCTGACTTAGTAAGTAAAGGTTAGAAAAATTGTCTGGGAGCAATAAAAAGAGACGTGCAGAGACACAGAGGAACACAATGAGAAATTAACAGAAAAAGAAAAATACAGTGGAAACAAGTGGAAAAAACAAGAGGACAGAAAGAGGAGAGGAGAGGAGGATGAAGGAGGGGGGTCACAGTTTGACACGCTCCAGGTTTCAGGTATCGTGTTAGCTAAAGGTCTGAGCAGCCAGACGGCTCCACAGTAAAAGGTTATCCAGACAAGCCAGCTTGTTAGTGCAGCGCTGATATGACAGTGTACAGTAGAGCGAGGGGTCACAGGGTCACAGGTCACAACCCTGAGGCATCCTGGGAGGACCCTGCTGTCATTTGTTTAAGGTTACACACTTCTGCTACGAGTCCCAGGGCTTTTTTAACAGTGCTGATGGGAGGCGGTGGGTAATTACCCCCACTGTTTACCCCAGATACACCCAGCTGACTGACAGGACAGACCAGGGTGTGTGTGTGCGTGTGCGTGCATGTGCGTGTGTATGTGTGAGTGTGTGCGTGTGTGTGGTTGAGAGCGACCAACAGCTGTTTGTGACTACATCTATGCATCAGTCTATACAGCAGTGTTCATTTTAATTTAAATTTTCTCTTTTAATGACAATGTTAATTAGTTTTTGTCACATATTAGTTGTTTGATTGTTGTTAGTTTATTGTTAGAGTATCACAGACCTCCCACACATATACACACTTATACGGATGAAAGATATTTACACACATGTACCGTCTTAATCAAGCGTGTCTCTGTTCCTTCTCCGTGTCTCCTGTTAATTAGCATTAATTGTGTCCATTAACATGAGAACAAGGTGTAAATTGAATCACAAGAGGAAGACAAATATTGATGTTAATTGACAGAGCTGTTTTTAGGAGCCGTTGTCCCCCCAAATGCCTCCACTCGGTTTCCATTAACCTTCATTTGCATAGATTATACAGTCACAATTAGGAATTAAGATGATCGTGTGCGTGTGTGTGTGTGTGTGTGCGTGTGTGTGTGTGTGTGTGTGTGTGTGTTGCGTAAAATAAAACCATGCAAGCTGTCAGAAGGCTGTAATAGAGACAGGCTGCACTGTGGGACTTTAAGGCAAAGTTTGTTACCTTTCGCACACACACTCACACAGGAGGTGAGTACAGTGAGGGGGGAGGATGTATAGGGACAGGAAAGTGTGTGTGTGTGTGTGTGTGTGTGTGTGTGTGTGTGTGTGTGTGTGTGTGTGTGTGTGTGTGTGTGTGTGTGTGTGTGTGTGTGTGTGTATGTTCATGTGTGAGAAATCTGATAAACCCATTGGTCGTTGCCAGGCAGGGTTTTGGAAAGGCAAATGCCTAACTCAGCACTTTAGCCTCATGAAAAGGACATCAAATCCCTGACTCTGGCAACCCTGCACAGGCCACCTCTCTGATCTGGCAACCCCATAAGGCTCACCTATTGATTTGAATGCTCAGGCATATTTAAAAGATCACACACTGGAGCAGTTTTGAAAACAACTACCTTGCTACCATTGGTACCAAGCTGAAACACAGACGTTTAGTTTTGAAGACATAAAATATTTGATTGTATACAAAACATTTTCTCCTAATGAGGGCACTATGTTAAGTTATTGCAGTTCATCCATCTGGGACCATGAATATCTCGTCAAATTTTATAACAATCCATCCTTTCCCAAACTCAAGGTCTGTACCCAAAGTGGATCCTGGATCTGTTTTTATTGGGTTGTCAATTTTAGAACACAGTTTTAAAATACAACTGGGATCAAGAAATGTAACAGCCCCCTTATTTGTAATTAAAACTATAAAGCAGCACACAAATGAGATGTGGAATTTTGACTGTCACTGAAATAGTTTATTACAAAGCATCATTTTGACATGCTCCTATTTTTTTTTTTGTTCAAAGAAATGGAGGCAAACAGCAGTTTCACCATTGATTCTGTGCAGCATTGATCTTGCACAGTGCAGCATGTGTACAGTAGAACTAATCACACTCTCAGTTGTGTGTTTTATATGACTTGTTTTTCATCCTATGGAAGTTTAATTCACTTTTTTTAATGTATAGCTCTGTAACTTAATGCTTTGGATGGTTTCAGTCCCACCATGAAGTTGCAATGTTGAGATCACAACAATTCACGTGAATTCAACCAATAGCCATGAATTCTGTGCGACATTGCAATTTTGTCCAAACTCTGCAACTTTTCCACAAATCTGACCAATGATTGTAGGTTCCCACGAGTTCCACCAATCGATTTTTGCATCTATATTTTTTTATTTTGCCCATGGGTACTGAAAAGAACACATTTGTCATTGTTATCAGTGCTCTGCGCACTTTTATTTTAGAATTTTGTGATGATTGAGTTTGAGCTCCAAAAAGATTTTGCTTCTTTGTGAAATACACCCTGGTGCACTTCTTCATTTAAAAGTAAAACATATTTGGTTACAGTTTTTGTAATTGTGAGAATTTTTGGTATGGTTACTTAAAACACTCAGAACAGAGTGTGGTGTTGTTCTTTGATTGATTGTTGATTGATTTTTAATGAACTATACAAAAAAATCACAACTTTTAAATTTTCTCTTGGTCCCACAATTTCATTGCAAAAAATGTCTAAAAACATCACAACATGCATTGTAATTTTTTTTTTTTTTAGAAAAGCTGCTATGAAATCAGGCATTTTAGGCCACAACAATCCCAAAAAAGTCCTGTGAAATCCTGGAGGGACTGAACAGTAAGTCAACACTAAGCTGGTTACTGTACTGGAATGAAGTTGTTTTCACACAAAAACAGTGTGTTAATGTAGAAGGTGCAGTGTAGACATAATCAAAGATTTGACTTTGCTGCTGTATGGACACCGAGCATCCATCTCTCCAAAAATTACCCCAGTGTGGAGGGGTGGAGGGCAGGGGAGGCATTCACACAAGAGAAAATACATGCTGCCATGCTTCCGTATCATATATTTCACCAATGCACTTTAGAGTGTGTGGTTGTGCGTCTGTGTGTGTGTTGTGTGTAAACATCTTACGTGGTAAAGCCTCGCTCGAAAAACAGTGTGATTAAGACCCCATGGGTGAAAAGTTCACAAACGCACACACACATGTACACATACGCATACACACACACATGCAGCCATACAGCCCATGCAGTGTGAATGCTGTCCTCCAGCAGTGAGCGAGGCCACTCAGAGCCATTTTCATTAATTCCGGACCATTAATGAGCGAGAAAACGAAATGGAGAAGGAAAATATGGCTATCAATCGCTGGTGTTGTTGGCAGGTGTATAATGAAGTATCAGAGTCCAATTGAATTGGCCCTAATTACACCAGCCTCCAGATATTGCTTCATCTGTACCAGTCCTATCAATGTGTGTGTGCATGTGTGAGAGAGAGACTGTTTGCAAGCTGTACATACATGCTTGCAAAACACATACAACAGATACACTGACTCAAACATGCATTTGCTTTCACACATTCAAGTTGCACACATACTCACACACATACACACACAGACGCACTCTGTCATGCTTTGCTAACCAGTGGGAGGTCCGTGCCCTGCATCTCCCCATACTTAATTAGAGGAGCAGCACTTAAGAGGAAATGAGATTATATTAATTGAATTCATCTGATAATATTAGACCACCGCTTCACTGGTGGTCTATCACTGAAACGGCAATCAGATCAGACCACAGCACACCACTGAGACCGTGTGTGTCAGTGTGTGTGCTTGTGTGTGCACTGCAAAAAAATACAGAACCTTATTAAGTCAAAATTACAAAACTCTGTCAGCACAATCAAATAATATATGATATGTTGCTTGCTTACCAATTTATACAAGATCGTTTCTCAGATTTTCTTAATCACTTTCAGATAGATAGATATGCATTACTTTGCATATATTGTCAAAAAAAATGTGGTAGATAAATTTCATCCCCTGCCTTCTCTACAGCCACCCCCCCACCCCCCCCAACCCCACCGCCTGCAGACTCATATCTATACTGTGGTGATGTAAAGACCTCAGCATGTGTGATGATCTAAAGGTTTAATTTCTTCACTACAGGGACTGTATAGATAAATAGATAGACCCCCATAAAGGGAAAGAGGTAAAGCAGGCGTTTAAAGTTTAAAGGCAGGAGACTGGCTTTGTTTCTACTGGGGCTTTAATACATGAGATAAGATGATTTGCTCCAAGTGTTGTTTGGTTTGAGGTTGTTTTAATAAAACTTGGAGAGCTCTAAGACTCTCTTAAAGCAAAAGAATATAAAAAAAAACTATTATTTTATGGCCAGTTCATAAAAACAGAAGACTAAAAGATGAGACGTATGCAGCATTTAGAAAATAAACTCTGTGACTCAATAAAATAAGCAAATGAAGAACCACATTCACTAATCTGACACATGCACCACATAAAGAAATACACTGCAAATACAGACATAGCGCAAGTCAAACAACACAGAGGAAATCTTCAGGGGACACTAAGACTGAAGAAACAATGTTTATTTTAGTTCTACCATTCTGACTGTCAAGTTCCAATATGACTAGATATATATTGGGTATAGTGAGCTACAGGAATGAGTCCCAAAACCTGGAAATGAGTTAGCTCAGGCTTAGGAGGGACAGCAGGTTGTCCAACAATCAGAAAGCTGGTGGTTCAATCCCCAGCAAGATACTTAAGCACAAATTGCCCTTCATTGGTGTGTGAGTGTGTATGTGAGTGTGTGTGTGAGTGTGTGTGAGTAAATGGGTGAATGTAACATGTAGCTGTAAGAGGTCTTTGAGTGGTGGATAGACCATATAAATTAAGCCCATTTATGATATACAGACTTCTGGTTTCTTTTGTGTTGAAGTCAATGGGTTGTTTGAAAGGGCTTTTGGTTAGATGTCTGAAATTAGGTCTGTGGTAACACAAGCTGAGGAGATTTTCATGTTTTGTGTGAGGTCTTAGTCTCAGCTAAATGAGACTACAGAGGTTGTCCGGGACATTAAACATCATCACATCAAACACTGGTCACTTAGTGATGGTGATAAAATCAATGTGACCATGGTGTCGTTCCTTTGTATCCTAAAGTTAGCTTTTTACTTTTGGTGATCCCATTTATGCTTCAAAAATCATAAAAGTGGGGCACTCCTGTGTCTCAGTTGGTGGAGCATGTGCCCCATGTACTGAGGCTGCTGGCCCATTGCAGCAGCTTCCGGTTCGACTCCTACCTGTAACCTATTTGCTGCATATTGTCCCCTCTCTCTCTACTCCTTTCCTGTCATATCTTCAGCTGTCCCTATCAAATAAAAGCAAAAATGCCAAAAAAGAATTTTAAAAACATGTCAGTATGATAATCTTTTGTTTAACACAAAGATAATTTTCTGCACTAATCCAGAATATATTGGAAGAATCCCATTTACTTTTAATGGAAGGAACCAGAGTGATGCTAACTTGATTGGCCTTGCAGCACTCTGTACATCTACCATTGGCCTATTACCAACTACAGCAGGTTCATCAGATTTTAGTTTCCCTTCAAAAGTTCTATGATACATTGAGTCAGTTGTTCTGTAGTTTCTTAATTTGCTCATGTCTGCTGTGTTTGCAGTGCATTTCTTTATGCCATGTGTATGGGTTATCAGTGTGTTTCTTCTGACATCTTAAGTTGCAGTGCACTGAGCTGTCTCGGGCACAGTAGGAAACATGTCTCATTATTGACACAATAATATTAAACAGACTGCAGCCTCCAAAAAGGGTATGAAGTTGAATTAACATGTCTGTAAAAGTGCCTGAGCAAAAACTGACATTAGAAACTTCATGCACAGTTTATTTCAGAGCCGTTGGATTAGACTGCAGTAGCTTCAGCCATGTGGACCTAATAAACCACCTACTGAGAGTATTAAATCCATGTTAAAACCACCAAATACAATAAATGAAGCTGTGCAATTTAGACTGCAGTGGCCTAGAACAGTGTAAACTAAGAATACTAAGTCAGTTAGTGAATAAAAAATGAAAAGATTATTAAGAGCAGGATGAAGAGAATCACAGTACGTTGCAGAATAAAGAGAGTTCCAAAAAGATAATGAAAGAGGAGGGAGTTAAAGGTCCACCTCCTCATTTCATGCTGGATAACTGCTGCCCTTATTTTATGGATCCAATAGATTTCAAATGGGTTTTTGTTCTCTCACCTAATGGAAGGCGGACTGTGATCAATATCCATGGCTTGAAGGAGAGAGGGATTGCTATTATGCATCAATATGTCAGGCCAATAAAATTACCAAATTGGGTAGGGCGTGTTTGGTTGGTACCAATTCCAATTCCAGTGCGTCTAGCTGCAGCTGAGCATGCTGAACTTGTCGACACACTTGGTTGGTAATTTACCTTCATGGTCTCTGAGACCCCGAGAACACGAGCAGATGAATTTGAGCAGCAGTGCAGATCTGCTTTAGCTGATGGATCAGATGTCACATGTCAGCATCTGTGTCATAGAACCTTTTCTTTTGGTGGTTTCCTTTAGCTCCTCAGCTCTTTAGGTTCAGATTACACTCAGTGATTTGCATCACAGGCCTCGTGGAAGAGGAGGGCTGCATTTTCAGGTGTTCCACATTTCATATAAATATTTTTTTTCTCTGTTGCTTTCTCACTTCCTGGCCTTTACCTCTCTTTGTGTTTACTCCATGAAGTCCCTCTTGTGATTCCACCTCTCCGATCCTGTCACCTTTCTGTTCCTCCTCACATCTCTCCGTTCTCCTGGCTACTTTTTAATCCCCTCCTCTGCCGTTTGTCAGGGTTCATACTGTGTTCTTTTCCCCGGCGACGCAGCCTCCTTCTGTTCTCCACCTCGTGGCTGCTCCCAGTGATGTGAGGAATGTGTTATGTTATCTCTCCTCTGAAGTGCGCTCTGGCTCGCTCTCCTTTTCCATGTTGTGCCAGATGAATTATATATGTGAATTACAGCATAGAGCGATATGCTCTTTCAACTACTGGAGATCTATCTGTTCATCTCTTTCTCTTGCCATGTATATATATGTGTCGCCTCTCTTGGTTTCTTCAGTTAGATTCTCTCATGTAATGTGCTGCGTTTCTCCATATGAAACCTGTCATGCTTTATTAGTTGTATCAACATATAAGGGCCTAATATGAATTATAACCAGTGCACTACTGTAGCTGTACTATAACAACCCCCAGTGACAAAACTGGATTTTCATGTGGCGCTGAAGAAAACTCTCCTTTATGAAGTATGATAACTGGGTTTAGAAGCATATGGAATATATGTTTCTTAATATTTATAATGTGCACAAATATTTTCAGAAATGACAAGTACTTTTTCCTGTGTTGCAGAGTTTATGTTGGAAAAGCCTGTATAACATGGAAACCTAAAACTGAAAGCCTGATAAATTTTTACACGGTCACACTGGGAGCTGCCCAGTGTCACCACAGCTGAGCACCTCTAAAGTTGCTGATGGGGGACAGAACCTAGGCTGGCAGTGGACTGTACACACAGTTTTATGCAAACATCAGTATATTCAGTGTAGCTTCAAGTGTGTTGATTTCCTGCAGTGGCATCCATGCTGCATGAAGGAGGCTGCACACCTGAAGCACACTTTCTTTGCAAGTTCTTCAAAGCAAGAAGTCAACATCAAGTCAGGGCAAATAGCACAATTTTATGGAAGTTAACATACACAGCTTTAAGTTGCATATTGTGTCCCTCCAGGAAGTTGGAATGTTGCGATTGCAACAATTCATGAAAATTCAACCAATACCTGTGAATTCTGTGCAACATTGCATTTTTTGTCCAAACTTTTCCACAAATTTGACCAATGATTGCAGCTTCCTGCGAGTTCCACCAATAAATTCCTGCATCTATATTTTTTTAATTTGCTCATGGTACTAGAAAGAACATGCTTGGCATTGCTATCACTGCTCTGTGCACTTTTATTGTACAATTTTGTGCTGACTGAGTTTGAGCTCCAAAAAGATTTTGCTTCTTTGTGAAATATGCCCCAGGTGCATCATTTACAAGTAGAACATATTTTGTTACGATTTTTGTAATTCTGAGCCTTTTTGGTATGGTTACTAAGAACATTCAGAACAGAGTGTGGTTTTGTTCTCCCTGGAACGACATGCCTTTGATTTTTAACGAATATTACCAAAAAAATCGTAACTTTTTTTTTTTTTCCCAATTTTTCTCTTGGTTTCACAATTTAATTGCAAAAATGCCTAAAGGCATCACAATCTGTACTGCATTTTTTATTTTTATTTTTTTTAGAAAAGCTGCCATGAAATCAGGCATTTTAAGCCATAACAATCCCCCAAAAAACCCATGAAATCCTGGACGGACTGACACTGCTGTCAGCGAGCAAAGCTGTACAAAAAAGGCAACAAAGTAAATAAGTTAGTACTTGTCCTTTGCACACCAAAACCCAGGAGCAGCTCCGGGAGGTGAGGTGTGTTTGGTGGCCTCACTAGCCTGAAAAGTCCCCAAAATGCATTTTTTTTCAAGAATATTTATTGAGGTTTTTTGGGGTTTTGTGAACGCACACAAATAACACAGCTCAGCAAAAACATACACAATAGGCAATTGAATTAAAATAAAACCCAAAATATAACAATCAGAGTTCAGATGACAAAGGGGGATTGTAATTGCAATATCATAAGCTCAAAAGGGGTGGGGGTCCACAGTCAGTCAAATACAATGCTTGCAAGTGTTGAGGGAACTGTGGAGCTGGAGAGTATGGAGTCTGGTTATTGTACAGTCTGTGAAAACTAGTATCAACAATTACATCTTGACTCCGATGCCCAAGAAGCAAACCATGTTCATTTACAAAGCTGCACCAAATATTTTTCCCATATCTTGCATAATATCCATCCAATATGCTTGAATTTCGGGACAGGACTACACATGTTAGCGACTTTCATTCATACTGTCTTGAAACCAGGCATCCACTTCTCTTAATGCTGCCCCATGATTTTCTGCTTGTCTGGCTGCTCATTGTCTTGAAGTGGGTGTGAAGTGGGTGCTTTGGGAGTTATGGTAATAGAGTAACACAGCTGCCCACCCATTCCGACAGCCGGAAGGTATGGGTGGAGGAGCTTTTGACTATTTGACCATCCAACAAGCACTTCTGATGGCGTACACTGACACTGTAACCCTAAACCCCCACGTAGCCCCCGCTACTATCACCACTGTGCGAAGGAAGTGCACCTCAATCAAATGGCTCCCCAGGGTGCTCCTAATGTTGATTTGATCTCTATTCATGAACGACCCGGCTCCATCCACGACCTCCCACCCCAAAAACACACACTTCTTTTCAGGCTTGAGTCGGAGGTCATGACCTCAGCAGGGTCATGGAAAGGGATGGTGGTGGAGGCGGGGTCAAAAGTCACCATGGCTGAGAGCTGACCAAGACACTCAAGGATTAAATCAAACCTTTTGTCTTCATAAAACATAGATTATATGGAGTTTGGTTGGATGAATGACTGAGGTGGGGGGGTGGTTAGTGATTGAAGAAATAAAAATGAATCAGAAGATTTTTTCTTTTTATCCTCCACTCTACCCACATCTCTCCATTTTTACACATGTCTCTTATCAGAGACATAAATCACTCTGCATCTCTCTCCTCTTCTGTCCCGTCTCTCTGACCATTACGATCGATTAAACCAACAGAACATGATATTATGGTACTGTTCAAGTGTGTGAGAGAGAGTGCATCCCCACATTGTGTCATAATCGGCGAAAAATTGATTTATGACTCCTTTTCCAGCTGTCTAAACGGCGGCTGACTGATGGGAACTGTCACTCGCTCACTCACACACATCTCTTCATTATACTTTAGTGTGTTCTGGATCATACCTATCTGTTTTTTGGCTCTTGTGTTGACGTGTGAGGGATGTCTGGTTGGTGTACACACACAAATCCAGACACATATATGCACAGGTGGAGCCCTTGTGCTTTTGTGATCACAGAAGCACTGACCCTATGATTTATTGAGTCACAGTGAGTCCTCTTTCAGAAAAACAGCATCTAGATATTAGCACTAATAGCCTTACTTCCAGCAATAATGTCTGTCCCAGCAGCACTAGTGGTAAGCACAGAGCAGTACAAGCACTAAGATTTTACAAAATAGACCACCATATACATCTCCCTTTTCCAAACTCTTTCTTCCTCATCCTCCCTCTTCTTTCCCTCGTCTCTCACATTTTCCCTCCATTAGCAAGAAACAAATTGGACGGGCCCTGCTGAATATGCAGGAGCTGTCAGTTCTGCTATAGCCCCAAACATGACTTAGTGTGGCTATCCCTAGCCTCTGAGTGTGTGTGTCTGTGTGTGTGTGTGTGTGTGTGTGTGTGTGTGTGTGTGTGTGTGTGTGTGTGTGTGTGTGTGTGCGTGTGTGTGTGTGTCCTGTCCTT